>JABUQX010024529.1:32500-40000 GCA_015478945.1 Trachelipus rathkii | reverse complement strand
ACTTTTCAAAAAAATTTAAAAGAGTTAACAACCACCAATATTTCGTAATTATTAGGACATGATCGCGCCAATTTATTCACTTTGGTGGGTGAATCACTTCTACAGTACATAATTTTAGAAAAATAGAGAAGATTTAGTGAAATTTCAGGTGGTAGAAGAAACTTAAATCTAAAAAAATGAATGAACCTTTAAAGTAATGAACATTTTCCATACAAGTTTCATCTTTATATCATAAGGTTATACTGGCATTAGAATACATAAACTTTTGCACCATTAAAATGTCAAACCTTATCTAGCTCATCACAATCATTATTTAACATAAATTAAGGTTCATATTTATTAAATTTTCACACTGTATTTGATTATTCTTATATATATACACATATATTGCCAGATAATTTTACTATTGGATGGGGGCCATGATATACTGGTTCTAGTTTGTTTCTGCCATACTGCTGACTTAGTACAAATTTCAAATTTTGCATCTTTGGCACATATATATTTTAGGGTTCATGGCAGAACATTCTGAAGATTGGTTGATTAAGTTCCGAGTCCTAAGAATAGTTCCAGTCAGCATGCCTTCATGGACATAGAGAGAGGACTCCAGCTGCTCTATTAAGGTTCCGTGGAGAGTTAGATTTTGGTCCATCATTAAGATGGCAGAGGTGATTCCTTCTGAGTTCAATGGGGTAGTACGTAGACACAATAACACTATGGGGAGAAGATCTAACCAACTCATCCGACAGCATAGACATAGAGATCTTTCTAAGCAAAATTATAGTTTTTCTGCGTAAGTCTTCACGGACAGAAGGAAAGAGGATTCCATTTGTTATTTTAATACTTGCAAATACTGTGGAATAAATCGGTTGTAAGCTGTCCTCAATGATCTGAAATACAATTTCCTACAACTCCAGCTATGAGGTAGAAATACTCCAATAATTACCCCCACAATGGGAGAGGTTTCTATGTTGTTCATGGGGAAGGCAAGGTAGATAACAAAATAACCTATCAATCAATGTTAAAAAATACCTGTAGCTTTTGCATTTAGATATTTTAAAAATGTCAATATGGACAACCTGTAATGGTCTATAAACTTCATATGGACGGCTTATTTTAAGGAGAGATTTTGACCTCTGACAAGCATTACAACTTTGTACAAATTGCTTTAGTGGAGGTTTTGCTAGAGTTTTCTTAACACTAAAATGCCATAGCTGGTGAGAATAGGAAATAACAGAGAGAATAATAGATTCTGGGACAAAGGCACGCCGTGGAAGTGGATTAGATTCATCAACACTAGGTAGAAAGTCGTTCTTATAATAGTAGAGTCTTTTAGCTAGCTTAAGACCAGTATTGTTTTGGTTATTTAAATATTTCTTATGTTTACATCAGTTTCTTGTGCTACTTGCAGTTCTTTGTAGTCACTCTTGCACTGAAATAGCTTAAATATTTCTTTGACGGAAATATTGAAAATTAATGCAAGAGCATAACAGCCATCATATATTTGATAATTATGCTGGGGTAGAAATCTGGTGTAACCAAGACTTCATCGCAGGATACTTCTTGAAGGATTTCTGCTTCAGCTTTCTGACCTCCTATTTGAAGAGAAGAGATTGTTGATGAAACTATACTTTTCCAGCAGAAGTGGAAGGAATGGGCAAATTAGATGGCCATTTATCGGGTCTCTGAGCTGGATTTCCACTCAAAAAATCTACCAGAATATTTTCTTCTGATTTAATATGATGTAAAGTCAAATCATACTCGAACAAGAAAGCCAGATACCGCTGCTCTCTTGCTAGTAAGAGTGATTAGCGTTAGCATCCTTTTTAAGCGACTGTGTGACTGAAATATTACCACAAAACACATCTACCTTTCTACCTTTGACTATGTGTATAAATTTTTTAATTGTTTTAACAAAGGCAAGGAGTTCCTTGCTGTATATACTGTAGCCAATTTCAGTAGGATTCAACCGATAACTGTAAAATTCTAGCGGAACTGTCTTTTTCATTTTTTGTAGAAACTATTAAGCTAGCCAAGGCTATCTGACTAGCACCAGTGAAAACGGATATTTGAGCATCATTAGAAGGAAAACCCAAAGGTATTGCATTTTTGAAGGGCAATTTGGTCATATCATATTAAATGCTTCTTCAGCCTCAGCATTCCATTTTACTCTACGTTGAGAGTATGACGCACCTTTGAGAAAAGAAAAAGGAGGAGGTATAATTTCAGAAATGTCAGGAGGAGGAGAGGCGTGAAAGTAATTTAAACTACCTATGAAAGAACGCAAATCTTTAATAGTCTTAGGTTTTTGGATATTTCATTAATTAAAGGTAGTTTTATCCCTCATTAGGTAGCATGGGGCCTTTACACACAACAATCTAACCTAATACAATGTAACCCGAGATTGTCCAATCCTGGCACTTATCAGC
Source organism: Trachelipus rathkii (assembly GCA_015478945.1). Lineage (NCBI taxonomy): Eukaryota > Metazoa > Arthropoda > Malacostraca > Isopoda > Trachelipodidae > Trachelipus > Trachelipus rathkii. Next base: position 37,574 of record JABUQX010024529.1, on the reverse strand, counting down.
ACTGTGTAAATTAAAAAGCTTTTAACCTGTCCGAATACCATTTCCTAGAATCTTTATGTACTCATCCTGAGTAGGAGGTAGCAATGAGAAATAGTCATCTAATATATACAAAAATGTTATGAATTTTAGAAAGAATTAGAGAAATGTACTTTGTTACGCTAATAGAACTGGAAGGAAAAATCTTCCACAATGCTATTATATGAGAAACTGCCAAAAGTGGTGTTGATCGTCAAGAACTTTTGACCATCTAGGTGAACTTTAAGGTTATAAAAGGCTTCTTGAGATACAAAACAGAAAAGACTTTTGCATCCATGGAGTAGGTTAGTAAAATCATTCAAGTTAGGGAGCCTAAAGTTGTCGCGAACTGCTCATTTGCTCAGTATTCTCAAGTCTGTCACTATTCGGATTCTACCACAAGGTTTAGAGAGCACTGAAATAGGAAATCCATAAGGTGAGTGTGAGGGAGAAATACCCCTGCATTTACTAACCTGACTATCTCTTCTTTTGCCTTATCATACAGACAAGTAGGGATTCCTCGGCTTTTAATGTTTATTGGAGGACCGCATACAGTAAATTTATATGGAATTAATTCATTTAAGGAATTTTCTTTAGCGTGGGTAAGGGAAAATTTTGAAATACATTTGCTGTCACTCTTAGTATTAAAATCAATATTATCCTCCTTTATTTTATTTCCACACGCATTAAATAAAATAAACCTTTATTACACTCGTAGGAGGCATTGTTCTGATATCTACTCCCATGGATATTATTATTATTATTATTATTATTATTATTATTATTATTATTATTATTATTATTATTATTATTATTATTATTATTATTATTATTATTATTATTATTATTATTATTATTATTATCAAGAAACCATATATATTATCAAATAAAATTTTGTAATCATCTGTATAAAGAGAAGGCGCGGAAGGGAATTTAGGATTGAAAGAAATTTACATAATTTAAATCGCTTGTTATGGGCAGCGCCTCAGAGTCACTCCCTAGAATGAACTCATAAGATAAACAAGTTTTCTCATCTATAATTTTATTATTGCTAAAATCTAAAAAAAAAGTGGTATTCAGAAAAAAAATTATTTTTAATGTTAACTACTACATTTGCTATTAAAAAGGGGTGTTTATATCCTCTTCAATAAAAGCTGTAAAGAAGCATGATCTTTCTTTTCCTCTGCAGGAGCCTTAGTTATGGAATATGAACTTTCTATATCGATGATAAATAATTTATTAGAATCAGCATCAGAAATACGGAAGAGACGAATAACCTTTGAAGATTTACATGCATTTATATTTAAAATATTTAATAAGTTTGGAAACGCTGCACCATTGTAAGAATCTGCATTTTCAACCAGCCTCGCAGTATTTTGGCAAGGAGCTAAAGACTCTAACCCAGGAACTAATTGTTTGCTAACTTGATAATGCATATTCTTATCCCTACCAATATTACCTGCAGAATATAATTATTCCCCATACCAAAATTCAACTTCACTTCACTGCTATTTTGCTTAAAACAGACGGTTTTGGGTCATTAGCTGCGTATTCACTCGAATGAACTTAAATATTGATATTTTTCTAATATTTTTATCGCCATGTAAAATTGTATCAGAACTTTTACCTTTAACCTGGTTACTATTATTAGAGTTTATTGGGGATATCTTTCCTCGTTTAAGAGTTCAATTATATCAATATTATCCTTGTATTTACAAATTTTTAGAGTTACTACTGGATTAAAGCGTGCTTCCTTTGTACAGAGACGTAACTCAACCCCTATATTTAGTTTCCCTGTGAAGGTAGGAAAATGGGCCGGCGGGGTTCTGTGATGACGCTTGTGAAGTGTTCCTTTCTTTTAAATGAAAGAATAAACAATATTTGAAAAAAGATATGCTAAAGATAAATTTATTTTAGTAATTTTTAGATTTGTTGGTATTGTTATTAGCAAAAAAAAAAAAAAAAAAAAAAAAAAAAAATTTATTTTTTTTTTTTCGTAAATATTTTTTGTTTAGATTTTTACTTTTATTTTAAATTAAAAACCACAAATGACATATAATTAAAATTAATTTTCCATAAAAAAATCAACTATTTAGAAAACATTGATTTCTTACCTATGTGAAACATATTGTTTAGTTGAGGGCAGATACTTAGCAGTGATTTATGTGATTGAAGTGCCGAATATATATTCAAATTGATCTCTTCGGAGTTACCAAGAGGTTCCTAGAACGTATTTCTTACATGTTTAGGTAAATTTAGCCCTCCAAAAAATTGTTGTAGCTCTGTTTCGCATTTGGAAAAAATTGTATTACTGCTGTAATACTATTTTTGAGCTTTCCTTCTTTGCTTACATCATTAACTTTGCACAAAGTAGTAGAAGTAAATGAATATATATCATCTTCCCTGATGTTGCACATCTTCCTAACTTCCTTATCTACCAGTTTTTGAATCAAAGGAATAAGAGCTCCAGAAATCATAGCACTTAGACGCCTGTTACCTTTGCGATATTAGCACGCTATCTTATTGTTTTCTGTTCGTATTTTATGTCATATTTGTTGTTGATGACGCGAGTCTTTGATAATCAGTCCATTTATTTTGGCGACCTTCTTCAACTTCCTTTGAGTTAAAGGGCAGGGATCACTTGGCCTTCGCTCATTAAGAAAAGTTATAAAACATACTGATAATTTTTCTAGCCTGGATAAAATATGAGCGTTCCAATTTGCTAACATTTTAATATTTTCAGTTTCATTAAAAATATATTTTTTTACAATAATACCTCCTTCCAATGGAAGAACCTCAGGCTTGCGTAATTCTTCAGTACGCTCTTTCTTTAAGTCGGTGCTGTGAATCACCAAATATATTTGTGGTCCCAAATGTAAACACATTTTCAAATTATGGTTGCCTTTTGAGGAAATGTGAAATGGTAATAACACAGTACTCCATCCTTCTGAAATCATGACGGTGATTGCCCGAGCGTAGAACGGCCTCCACCTTGTCCAGCCATTTACCAACATCCCTACTTTCAAAACGGGAAATTTCCTGCCTAGAGAGTGCTTTCCTTGGTTTTCGATGTGGTTCTGGGGAAGGATTGCGGGAATGGTCACTCTCTCCCGATATGCTAGGGTCTGGACTGCGATGGTTGCTTCTATCTATTATTATATGGACATCGTTTTGACCAGCATTTATTTCATTATCTTCGGCAACTACATTATGTATGGAAATTCCAGACTGGGAAGCATCTAAATTTTGGTGAGAGGCCCCAAACATGTTTCTTGTCGAAGGCATCGTCATAATCGAGATGTTCACCAACTAGTCGAAAGGCGAGATTTACGTAGAATCGTAGGCTTAGCCTACAAAGTAATTTTATTTGTATAATCAGAGCCTACGCTTGTTTAATAGTAGTCTATTTACACAAAAGCTATAATTGGGTTTATTAAAAGCATAGTTTATATAATCACTGCAGTTTAATTTTTTCCCACAAACTCTGCTTTAGCTATACACTGTCAATTAAATTCTTTACTCACTGTTTTTATGTCATTTTATATTAAATACATTGACTCAGTTTAAGTATACATTTAACTTAGAAGCTAAGGTAGCTGCAACGTAGGTCTGAACCTAGTTTTATTCAAAGTTTTTTTTCTTTATAACACATAATTCTTGAATAATTATTATATTATTATTATTATTATTATTATTATTATTATTATTATTATTATTATTATTATTATTTTTAAACCCACTGATAATGGTCTGTATATGAACTATGGATCCTATTCACCGACTATTTACAAAGAATCTATCGTAAAAACTCTAGTTTACAGGGCATACAACCTATGTTCAACTTGGAAAACTTTTGATGAAAAATTTGTCTCGCATAAGGAAATCTTAATTAACGTATCAATATTCGAGTAAAACTTAAGTAATAAAAAACTTACAAAATTATATAATAAAGAAAGTAAAAATAATCAGAAAAATACGACAAATTTCTTCTTCAAAACTTCCAATGCTATACTTCAATAAGGAAGAGAAGTGCCTTCGTAATATTTTAAACTCACACCTCAAAACTAAAGACACCTCAAAAATTAAAGTCAGACTATATCATAAGTCCAAACAACTGTCATCCTCATTTAGCACAAGAGATGCTTTGCCCGATATCCATCACGTTGTGTATCAATTTAACTGCCCTGAGTCAGACTGTACGGCGACATATATTGGTTACACGACAGGGCATACCAACATCGCTACAATCCAAGTAAAATCTTTGAACATTTCAACACGACACATGGTCAATCAAATATAGGTAATATTTCCAAACACTTCACAATATTATGCGGATCGTGTGAAGTCCAGAAACTTAAAATTCTACATCAAATCCCGTAGATCAGAAATTAACATAAAATTTAATGTCAAACTTAATATCGTTTGATTTACTTATATCTCAATTACAACACACTCATTCGCTTACAAAAAAACTTTCATCTGAGATGTCTCAAGTATAGAGACGAAACGCGTAGGGAAATCTATGTAAAAATGTCTTCTTCCTCTCTTGTAAATTTTTTAAAAAAATTATTTTAAGGAAACTCAATATTGTATACAAAAATAAATATTTAGAACGTTGGAAATGAAATCAAAAACATATAAAATCAAAGGCTGACTCTGAATTCCTATATTATTATTATTATTATTATTATTATTATTATTATTATTATTATTATTATTATTATTATTATTATTATTATTATTATTTTAAGAAAATTTAAATCGGCGTCAATTTTAACATACTTTTTGCAAGTTTATTCAATTCTTCTAAATAATTCTTTATTTTCAGAAGAAAATGTATTAAAAAAACTTAAGCCAGACATTAATGTGAAATTTAATGAAATGAATGAATGCTTGAATGTGTTTTGACATGTTTAAATGTTTTGCAGGTGCATTTATGTATCCCTGATAAAAGTTGTATTTGCAAAATGATGTTTTCATTGAAATTATTTTTTTTAAACTTCACAAACATGTAATATAAGTTTATATTTTTTTATATTTTGAAATTTATTATTTGTAA
>JABUQX010024529.1:12500-22500 GCA_015478945.1 Trachelipus rathkii | reverse complement strand
AGCCTTTATAAAATATACTATAATAATATATATATTATATATTATATATATATATATATATATATAGTATATATATATAATATATATATATATATATATAATATACAAAAACACATATATAATTATATAATAATATATATATATATATATCATTTCCGTCTAAATGTTCTAGTAGCTCTCTGTTTCTGGTGAGTTATGTAATTAAATCTCGCATATTTTATAAGGAAGAAGAGAAGAAAAGAGAAGAGAACGAAGAAGAAGAAGAAGTTGGAGTTGTTGGTCTAGAAACTTTTCGTGTCTTGTGAGCCTCTTTCCCTCCCACTAAATCTCTACAATCTCGTTTGTCCCTCGAATTATATTTTAAATAATATATATATATATATATATAATATATATATATATATATATATATATATATATACTATATATACTATAATATTATATAATAATAATATATGATATATATATCATATACTATGGTATATTATACAGAAGTATTAAATTTTAATAGATTTTCTCACCTATTCCTTTTCTTTTATTTCGTGTTTGAGTTAAAAAAGATGCTCCTTGATGTGCAACTGCATAAGTTTTAAAACCTTTCTCTTTTTACACAAAATGAAATGTTTTGCAAAAATTAGTCCTTTTTTTCTATATATTTATTTATATATTTGCTATATATTTTCTTTTTTCTCTCTTTTTACACGAAATGAAATGTTTTGCAAAAATTAGTCCTTTTTTTCTAAATTTATGTATTTACTATATTTTCTTTTGCGTTCAGATAGGGTCAATACTTGGTGTTGCAAAGTTGTACGAAATGGAAATATTTTGCAAAAATTAGTCCTTTTTTTCTAAATATTTATCAATATATTTACTAAATATTCTTTTACCTTTAGATTCAATTTTCGGTGTTGCAGAGTTATTTGTATTGATGGATATTTTATGGTAAAGAAATAGATTATAGGTCATAAGAAATAGGTCATAGGTTAATTACAATTGTCAACAAATTGAAAATAAATTTTCCGAACTGAATCACAAGTAAGTGAGCTTAAATATGTTTTTTTTTCTGTTGAATCTGAAAAGGAAATCAGTTTTCTTTACCACGCTAAGATTTTTAGTTACGAGCCTTCAAAAATACAGGATTAATTGCAACTTTATGAACTCAATGTTATATGTTAAGAAAGTATAATCAATTTAATAACTTTTTACATGTTTCTTTGAATTAAATGAGATTCCAGAATTGAAAAATATGTTATAGATATAGCTGTATAATTTCAAGTTAAAAATATGTTAAATATATAGTTGTAACATTTCAAGTTATAATATGTTAACTATATAGCTGTATCACTTCAAGTTAAAAATATATTAAATATATAGCTGTATTATTTCAAGTTAAAAATATAGTAGATATATAGCTGTCATTTCAAGTTAAAAATATATTAAATATATAGTTGTAACATTTCAAGTTAAAATATGTTAACTATATAGCTGTATCACTTCAAGTTAAAAATACATCAAATATATAGCTGTATTATTTCAAGTTAAAAATATATTAAATACATAGCTGCATCATTTGAAATTAAAAATATATTAAATATATAGCTGTATCATTTCAAGTTAAAAATATATTAAATATATAGCTGTATCATTTCAAATTAAAAATATATTAAATATATAGCTGTATCATTTCGAGTTATAATATATTAAATAAATAGCTGTATCATTTCAAGTTAAAAATATACTAAATATTATATAGCTGTATCATTTTAAGTTAAAAATATATTAAATATATAGCTGTATCATTGCAAGTTAAAAATATATTAAATTTGTACCAGTAGTTTACTGAAATTGGTATTTATCTTACCTGAGAAATTACTTTCTTCTTTTATGTACTGAGAAGTGTTCTTTTTTTCAAAAACCAGCAGTAGTCACTCACTATAGATTTATCCCAGCAGACTTTATAACGTTGCTCTATTTGTAATATATCCTGGCGGAACCGTTCTTGTTTGTTGTTCACAACACTCAAATTTGGAGGGAAGAAGTCAAGATGAGAATGTAAAAAATGAATTTTCAACGACATTTTGTAGCCCAAATTTCTAAATAACCATATTTTTTTTTTTTTTTTTTGCAAATGTCGTCCATTTGACCTGTCGATTAGTTGACCTGTCGACCATTTGGTACTACCTTACTCAAATATCCTTCTTGTCGTCGAACAGTTGCTTCAATTTTCTTATAATGTCACTAATATTGTTGACATTTTTCTTTTGAATCCTTAGATCGTTTACCTCTTCCTATGAGAAGAGCTTGTGGCACTCGTCTTTAAATGCGGTCTCGTCCTTTCTCTGACCATCTGTGTAATCTCAGACATTACTTTTATTTTCGCTTTTTATTTAATATGATCAGTAGTTTTAAACCTGTCCCAAACGTATCATTACATGCATACAGTATTGCTATTTAAGTGCGTAAAAAGAGGTCGAGTACAGAAGATAGGTCTCTCCGTTGAATAGACGATTTCATCAATCAACGTTCCGTGAGGAAGGCCATTCAACATGTTAAACGTGATAACCAATAAGATCCCGAAAGGTGTTGAATTTAATAGGGGACTTTTTTATTAAATCCCCATAGAGGTAAAGCTCAGTTCCACAATCCCCTATTATGACTTTCGTGGGTAAATTTCGTTTTTCTCGTTCACCGATGTTAGGGAATTGTACTACTTCGATAAATTTTTCCTGAGTGAAATTAACATATCCTTGGTTTCAACTCGCTACTAAATGGTCGGTAACTTTGCTGTAGTATTCAAAAGCGCATTTTCAATTTCCATGTGCACACTGTGGTGATGATTTCCACACCCCTTGTGAAAATTAGCTGAGGAATTTCTTTTGAAAACAGGGTTTCTGCTGGTGACAAACAGCTGTAGCAGGTAGGCTTACTTTTTTTATTTTACAGAGAGTAGCAAATGTTAGGAATTGGATTTGAACGTGATTAAAAGATTCGAGTAATCTACAGATGGTAGAATTGTAGCCTCTCTCTTGACGAAAAGATATCGCCATTTAATCGACCGTAAAAATTCATTAAGTATTAATTTAATTGACTTTAGCCTGGCTTTATCTATAGTGTGCATGCTTCATCTTACTTTGAATTTTTCTTACTTTATATATATAACCACGCTGAATGTAGTGAGGTAATGTTTTTATGCAGGCGAAGGAATAATTTAACAAATTTTCTATATAGCTTCTATAAGGGATAATATAGCGCCGCTGAGCAACGTCTGCGACGGTTCCGTTAAGATATAGACGTTGCAACTCTTGTGTTGAAACATGTATACAGGAAATTTTGATTCTTGTAGAATTAACTATATGGTCGTCCCCCGAGGAAAGATCTGTACCATCAGTTTTGTAAATTTCCGTTTGTACATATAAAACAACATTAAGAGGGGATCTAGGTACTGATCAAGAGTGCCTCGGAATATTTGAACCTAGAGGGTAACATTCTGATTGCGTATATTGACATGTATAGGATTCAAATACTGATAAGAGTTGGATCGCCGTTACGGGCTAATCTTGTGAGGGGTTCAATTGGAGAATGAGATCTAATTCACTCTTACACAATACAATCAGGACTAGATGGATGAAGGAAATGCATCTTGCATGTGCGACCTCTGGACGTATATTTAAGTGTTTTTATGTAAAAAAATTACTTATATACAGTAAATACAACACACGTCGTATAAAAGTTTATCGATGTCAGAAGAAAGTTAGTTTCATCAATTACAATTTTTTCTTAAGTTTTTTTCCTTTTTTTCTTATGTTTTTATCACACTTTTCAGCCTTTCTTTATGACAAATCTTCTTGGTCCCTCGACCTTGACCTGACATTCTACGTCTTATTTTGCGCTTACATCATCCAACATCTCATCTGAAAACTCGGCTATACGTCTTTTTTAATGCTGTACGAGGATTCTTTCCTGCAGCAATATCTTGAATAGTAAGCAAACCTGTTCTTAAAGCTTTTTTACCTATATATTCCCCCTCACTCTCCTGAGTAGGCAGGCCTTGGCCAACTTCTCTCATAGCTTGGCAAAAATCTCAACCAAGGCCATCCCCCCTCTGGCATTTTGATTCTGCTCTTGAAATACCCTTTCTCTTCGCCATTATTTACAGAGTATCTTCTTTATACATCTTTAAAACTGTGAAGTCATGCTAAGGAATGAAAAAATAATATCTGCCTACACCTTTATACTATATTTCTCTATTATGCTGTAATTACCACTACAGCTGTTTCTTCCTAATACTGAACTTCTGCATAACAATGCGCGTATGTGAAGGGGAAACAGGATTTCCTTCTACATTCTTTTATATGCAGCGCGTACCTAGTCGAAATTTGATTCTATAATTAGAGTAGAATAATAGACATTTAGGGAAATGTTATATTGATTTACGTCTCTTTGGGGAAAATATTACTACTCTTAATAAAATGGAGCTTTAGTATTACCGTCCTACATATTGATTGACAACGTTATATTTGTAACAGTATACAATAAACCATACCGGTATTGATCATCTCGGATGGGGTACATTGTAATGAATAATGGCAGTACTCGTCTGCGGTCGCGTGCTTTTTGTTTGTTCATCGATTGCAGTCAATGGGTTTATGTTTCCCAACAGATAGTAATATACTTCTTTTCAAGCATAGTAGGTGTGATACTCATGAAGATACTACGGCTTAGCATCTCACAGTTTACGAATATGTTTACCGCTGTGCCCATGGTGAACGCCTGAGAAAAAACACATATCACGGTCTCTCAGATTTACACTTACTTTTGATCTTAACCCTTAATCGGTATCGCCCGTTGCGTGGAACATACAGGTATTCGAATAAGTTAATAGCGTGGTTTTGGACGTTTTTTAAATGTACTGAAAATTTAACGGAATTTAAAATATGACCTCTGCAAAGTAAATTCTTCAAAGAAAGTATTCTTTTGTGCGCCAAATCCTGGGAACATCTTACGCAGATTCACGAGTATCTCTTTCACTTGATAATAATTAGTTTCAACACATTCTACAAGCTTCTGTACACCAACATCCAGAATACAATGGTGAGGTAAATTTTCTATGTCTGTATTAAATATTCCATTTCACCACATAATCCTACTTCTGTATGCCTCTCCTTTCAAGTTTGCATAGGATTCATTACCACAGTTGTAAAAATTCGAGAGTTTATTATCAGGATTTAAATCCAAGGAAGCTGAAGACCGGGAGAGTCTATATAAAGTGATTCTACACTCTCCATGATTGTAAATGGTAATACTGATTATAATTCTTAACTTCACCTTGCTTTTTTATATAAGTATTAACTTAGTCAGGATATGCCCCTCCATGTTCACCGGACTACTGCTTTTTTTTTTTTTTCCCTTTCCCTCCCTCTCGACTAATATTTTTTTTTTTTTTTTTTTTTGCTCAATTTATTTCGTGAGTTACAGATTGCAAGCCTTACTCTTTTGTATTTCTTGTTATAAAACCTCCTTTTTTAGTCTTTTCGATCTCATTTAAATCTTTCAGATAATATAATTTTAAACTATCACGCCTAAGTGGACGGATATTGTAACTTTAAAAACTTACCGTATCCAACCGATTCATTTTCGCTTTTTCGTAGAACCTTTCTCTTTCTGATGATACTGCTCATAATCGTTTACCTAACCTTATTCCTGAATTATCTTTTAATTTGTTTTCTTTTCATGCTAGCTTGGATTCTACGGCCTCTAGTTTTTTGACATTTCTAGAAGGAGTTGACTTTATAGTTTTATGGTAAGACCTGTTATAATAAGAATAAGCCTAGATCGTCGCAGTATATTTCAATATTATTTATAAGTATTCATTTTCAGTAAAATTTCCTATGCATTGGCCGATCTTTAATTAGTAACGCGCTGGAACTCTGTCAGAGCAGACTATATATGCCTGCTTTGTTTACGGAAAATGTGATTGTTAATAGGCTTAAAATATCCATATACTCCCCCAGACACTCTTGAAACCTCTCGCCCCTTGAATGCCATCCTGAATTCTGTCCAAAATTGATTTAGCTTTGAGCACTTTGCCGACTGATAATTTCTAAGTACCGCATCCATAGAGGTAGATTTCGTTTTTTATCTTTTAATTGGCTCAAAACACAAAGTTATCTAGACGTATCAGCGTCAATTTTGTAAATAAGTATATATTTGAAAGCCTTTCAGTATAAGTAACTCTACAAGTTTAATATTTCGGGATTTCTCGATAAAGTCTAACTGCCCATATGCTATCGAGCTGGCGGGAGATATGGTAACGCGCTAGAAATCTTTTTCTCTTACAGGTTTATTGTGAGTAAATGCCTCTTCACTCTTTCTCTATAAATAGGCTTTTAAACCCACTCTTTTTTTCCCTCAATATTAGGCATACCTTATTAGGCAAACCTTACTGAAGGCCCTCCCCAGAACTATAATTTGGTTCCCTCAAGATGCAAGTAATGACCTTGATCAACAAACCTCCTTTGGCCTCCCATGTTTGGCTACTGCATCGCACTGTATAGGGGGGAGCGGCTATAATGATTGATATATACTATATACTATATATATATATCATATTATATCATTTATTATCATATATTTAATATATATATATATCATAATATATTATTCTATCATATATATAAATAATAATTAAATATATGATATAATATATGAATATTATAATATAATCATATAATCAATATATATCATATATAATATATATTATATAATATAATAATATATATATATGTATATACTATATATATATATAGTATATATTATATATATATATATATATATCATATATTAAAATATTAGAAAAGGGAAAAAGATAATAAAAGATTTAACATAACATTATTATTTATAATACAAACATTACAACTAAATAAATATATATATATATATTATATACTTATGTTAATACAATAAATTAATCGAAAATTTTTAATCAAATAGGTTTATATAAGGTGTTTTTCCTTCATTCTCCTTTGTAACTTGCGGGGCGTTAATATTTATCTGAGTTACGCGTAAGAGAAGTTTAACCCCAAAGGATGGAATGAGATATCGAACCTCGAAAGTAAAAATGTCCTAAGACTAATTAAGTTGTTCTATCGGGCGATCATCAGTAAATAAGCAGGTTAATCTTAAATTTGTCTAGACTAGAGATTTACGAGCTTCAATGATTATTTTAAAGATATCTACACTGGTCATGGACGAAAGCATGAATTAACAAATCCTCCTAAGAGGTTATTCTTTTACGCATTTAAAGAGATATTTTCGTTTAGAAGACAGAAAAAATGATGAAAGACACAGAAATACACACCTATAATAAAGCTACTTGCATTAAATCTTGCGAGAGTGAGAAGGGGATCATGCTTTATTCATAATAATCATCCACATATTTTGATTCTATAACTATTTCAATGAATACTGTAAAGATGGTCCTCTCTTATCATAGTCAGTAATGTTAATTGTGATACTTAATAAAAAATATTAATATTATAGTAGTTTTATATACCTCGATTTTACGCTACTTCTTCTTTCGCTTCCTTACATATAATATAATTAGTACTACATCACTCATAGTATATTATATTAAATTTATCTATCCTTTTTTCTACAAAAGTTTTATCTTTAATTAGGTAATATCTACTAATTATCGATTAGCGAGATATCAGTAAGGATGGATTGTAGGTTGCAAGTCCTTAAAGATCTATCAATTTATTTTGAGTATGCATCTTGAGTATATAATATGATAGCGTTTCTCATAGATGTGTAATTAGTCTGAATTGTTAAATATTATAGTAACATACTACTTATCTCGATTTATAGGTTTTCTGTTTAACTTATAGTAAGTCATATAAGCTAAAAGGTAAAGTCTGACTGCATGAGATAAGATAATGATGAAGTTCACAAAATATAATTAGATACTTTTTAAAAGGTTAGCTAGTTTGCATGCGATTGAATGACAATGGAGTGAAGTTCTAGTCTGATTAGCATTGCTGGCTTAGTAAATAAATAAGCTTTGAAAGCTGTGTTTTTTTTATTATGATATACTGTAGATTTCATTCCAAATCATTACTATAAAGTCAGCCTGCTAAAGCGTTGCTTTATTCTATCTGTAAGAATAGAAGAAATAGAGGCAATTAAATCATTCTGAATTGCAAAAAATATGCCAATGACAATTTTTTGATTCTTTGAAATGACTTCAGATTTTTGATTTTACTAAATCACTAATTCCAGAGGTTATCTATAGTTTCCTATGCTACGAAATATATTGGGCTCGTTATTGCTGCAAAAAGGAAATTGCTTACTTTGCATATAAAATTCTGCAAGTAATTTTTTTCAATGTTCCTATTTCGGTAATGGAAATAGTAAAACAAAAGAATGTCTGAAAATTTCTTTGTTTAAATACGACGCAGAAGAATCTTAGTAATGAGGCCATTGAGGTTACAGTTTTAAAATGGCTAATTTGTTAATTAGGAAGTCACTGTTGTATCTTATTTAAAAGCTTTGCAAATATTATGTAGTATAAAGAGAAAGTCCCAAGGAGCAAGAAGAGAGATTTGACATAGAGAGCTCTGGAATTCAATCCACAGAGCGTAGAAAAACAAGAGAAATATAATTGCCCTTACGGTACGAATGCATTATTAATAAAAGATGTCGAAAGATTTGAGAAAACATGGAACGAGATGAAAGTCATGTTATGTCTTTCTTAAAAATTTTGTAAATAAATATTAAATAAATAATAAGTCCCAAAGAGAAAGAAGAGATTTGACAGAGTTCAGGACTTGAATTCACAGGGCAGAAATACTAGAAAAATATTGACTTTACAGTAGGAAGTTCACTGACAAATGATGTCGAAAGATTTAGTAAAAAATCATAGTATTGTCCATTAAAGAGATAAAAGAATTAGTTAGTTAAAAACTAAACAGGTGGTTGAATTATGCTTTTAGGTATACATTATAATAAATATGAATATAAGGAAATGAATAATATTATAAATTCAATTCATGCTTGTACTTTTGTCACCAGATTTGTGACAGACTTCGAGTCAGTCTTCCTTATATAGCGCATCACAGACCACCACAAGTCATATTTATATATCATCGATGACCAAAAAGGTGTGAAGTCTTCTCTTAGACTTGAAAATTTTCCAATTTTGTTATCATTATTAAAAATCCGTTTTAAGATTAAGATGAAATTTAGTACGGTAACTTTGAAGCCAGAGATATTCAAAATGGCACATAAATATATTAATTACTAAGTGTAGGACATAATGGACTACCCATAGGAACCATCAATTTTTAATTTTCATTCATTTCTTTCAATTTGGTAACTCACATTCCCCAAAAATAGCATTTTGAGATATAAAAGCTCCTTAGGTGCAGTTAATCTGGCCGGAAGAGGTTGAATAAATTTTAAAGAGAGCTGTTTCCTCAAAGCATTTTCAATGAGAAAGCCGGGGAATCTTTTTTCAGAAGAATGTTTTCAGGAAGTAATAATTCAATCTGACAGGTTATATAAGATGAAGAAATTTTATATAAGCTGTCAATAACGTTTTTACCAAATTAACTTAATAATATGAGGGATGAAAGACATACTTAGTGGGTCAATCGGCAAACGTTGGCTTCCTATAAACACTAGTCTGGAATTTGTCGTTTTCCTTATAAATATTGATGTCAAGAAATGCCAGAGAATTATTTTCTTCAGTTTCAAATGTAAATTTAATATTTGGATGCTTAGATTTGAAATAATGCAAAAACATCTCGATATATTCTTAGATACTAAAATAGCAAGAATAATCATCAATTGACTGCATAAAAGTGGTAGACAATTTAGTGCGATTAACTTTGAAGGCTAGAGATATTCAAAATGGCAACAATAACTATATTATCTTACTAAGTGTAGACCTAATGGACTACCCTAGCACTCCATGCAATTGTGTTTGTAAAAATTTCCGGGC
>JABUQX010024529.1:0-7500 GCA_015478945.1 Trachelipus rathkii | reverse complement strand
ATGCCTCAACTTTGATCCCTCAACTTGATTCCTCAGCATTGATGCCTCAAGTCATTGATGTCTTCAAACTTTGATGTTGATGCCGAGCGATTGATGCATTTTTCTAACCTTTTCTAGCTTTTCTACCCCCTCATCATAGAACAGAGCTAATATTGATGTCTTCCCTAGTCATAAGCTGATAACCAGGGACGCAGCATGCGCCTTCAGCGCACCCACAGCGGTCCCGCCGCCGCGTTCCCGCCGCCGCGTGCGCAATATTCCCCGCGCGAATGAAAAATATAGTATATAACTATGAGTCATTCATTTTTTATTTCATACTTAAACATTTTTATAAAAACATTTTCGCGAACTCTAAAACTGTAACTCCATCACCACCCTATATTAACTCATATCTCCTAGTTGTGATACCATGTAAACTATTCAAAAAATTCTTTTCAAATATACTATAAGTCATTCATTTTTACTTCATTCTTAAACATTTTTTATGAAAAACATATACTTTACAGACCTTAAAAAAGTAAAACTCAGTAAATCAATAGAGGTGTTTACTAACACCTAGGGTTAGTATGCTTTTGTTTACTGCTTTACTTGCTTAACTCATATGTTTTACTTGCTTTAACTCATATATTATTAACATTACATACCTTAAAAGCAGTAAATCAGTAATCAATAGAGGTGTTACATAACAAAAGGATTAGTATATGCTTTTGTTTTACTGCTTTCCTACTTTTAACTTATATGTTTAACTGTTTTAAATAAAATACATCAACATTACCTACCTTGAAGCAGCAAATAATACATCAATAGAGGTGTCTCCATGCAACAAGGGGTTAGTATCTTTTTGTTTTACTGCTTTAAACTCATATGTTTAAATCATGTTTTACTGCTTTAACTCATATTTTATTAACATTACATCTTAAAGCAGTAAATCAAGCTACATCAATAGAGGTGTTACATAGAAAAAAGGGCTTAGTATGCTTTTGTTATGATTTACTGCTTTAACTCGTATGTTTTTACTGCTTTACTCGCTTTAACTCATATGTTTTGCTGCTTTAACTCATATGCTTATCTGCTTTAACTCATATTTATAACATTATTTTTTTTATTTGTCTTTATAACTTTTTTATTTATTTTTATATTTTTTTATTATTTTTATTCCGTTTTATTCTCGTATTTTTTTATTATTATTATTTTATTTTTCTATTATATTTTATTTTTATTATTATTTTCTTATCATTAAACGTGGATGTTTATCAAATTTATGCCTATTGTTAATTATCATTAACTACCACACAACACACACCACACACCACACAACCTGCACACAACACTACACACACACACAACTACACCTACACACATACATAGACCTACACCTACACTACCACACACACACACACACACACACACACACACCACCAACACTTACACTCGTCCATAGACCCAACCTGTTTTAGACATATCAAACATGTTCTTTTGTATGAACGTATTGTTAATTTATTTAAACATTTTATTTTTTTAATTAAATCGAACATCATAATTAATCATTTCAACAGTAACTAATAATTATTAAGTTTCTTAAAACTTCTATAATAAATCAATCATTAATCTTTGAAAAAGAATTTATTATTAACTGTTTAATAGTTTTGTTTATAAATTTTTCTACTATCAAGTCTTAAAATGGATTTTTATCCTAAAATTTATGAATATTTATTAAACATATATTTGTACGTACCTTAAAGCAATAATCAGTAAATCATGAGGCAAGCCCCTAGCACCCCTCTACACCAACTTATGCCACGTTTTGTTTTAATTTGACTTACTGCTTTACCATCATCTTTAGTCATGTAATAAGTATAAAAAATACAAAATAAGTTCTTCTCTGCTAGCATAACAGTATTTTTTTAAAATATTCTAGGTTTTTATTTAAAATAACACTTATTTACTTACATTATATTATTCGCTCAGTGTTAACTAAAAATAATAAATAAGTTTTTTTAAATAATTCGGCTTTTCTTTATTTATTACTATCTATTTACAGTGACAATCCAAGCCACGAGAAAACACAACAACCAGCACTCCTTACAGATACGAACTGACTCTCTCTGTAAAATGTGGTTTGAAATAACGCACTTTGAGGGCTAAATTTAGGAATAAACCTTTTTGTACCCCGATTGGGGCGATTAGGCCTAATTCCAGGTCAAATATATTTTCAAACTGACCTTTTTTCTGTAAAATGTGGTGATAACTACTTTAGGCCTAAATTAGGATAAGCCTTTTTGTATCCGGGCTAATTTAAGCTAATACCAGGTCAAAAGGTAATTTCCGTATAGACAAAGAATGCATTGTTATTATTATTTTTTATAAATATATTTCAAACTGACAACATGCTGGAATCGGTACAAGATCCTTTCAGCAGGGAAGAAGGAATGTTCCCTTACTTGTGATGTCGGGCAGTAATCATTATCTCTTATGACCTCGTATGTATTGGTCGAGAATTATTTTAACGCTTTTTGGTTTAAGGTATGTAAAAACATGTTTTTTCATATCCTGAGCCTTACCTGTGATCGGATGAAAATTAACTTGTTCTTTAAACTTGTATTCTGAGCAGTGTTTTAATTAATTTTAGACCAAACTCTTTTAAACATCATAGTCATATTTAGCTGTTAGGCGGTGCACAAGTTATCTGATTTGTATTAAGTGTTTTATTTTTACTAAGTGTATATCATATTTATAATAAATACTTACATTGAGGAATAATTATTAATTTCACAGAATAGATAATATTAATTCACTAGATTTATGTAGATCACGTGCCCACAACAACACGCAAGCAGTCGCCCAAGCGCAGACCCGGTGGCGGACTAGCCGCACATGAACCGCCGGCGTAATATTACTACGCGGTCAAGGTAATTTACGAACCTTATAACATATGTTCAAGCGCATTAGTTTATTTAAAATCCTGATATATCTGTGTTTTTTACAAACCATGTGAGATATTCTGGATGGTTACCCGAATGCATACACCAGCTGATGTAGAAGAGGTTATGAACTTCATACTTCGATGTAATTTTGAAGTATAATAATATGATACCAATAATGGAAGTCCATACATAGAAAATACGGATTGTACAAGGAGGGGAAGTTTAATATGCATGTATTTTAAACTGAGATGTAATTATGTAATAATATTTTAGAATAAACAACTTTTTCATATACCTTATACATAGAGAAGATTTTTAAATCGTCAAGACATATATAAAAGGGAGATAAGGTATAAACTTCTATACATTAAGCTCTACGCTCTATGTAGCGTGTAGCTTTAAAGGCTATAAACTGTTACATTCCTTAAAGTAATCAGCTCTTAAGGAATCACCACGAGAGGAACATGGCACAGTGCACGCCTCTATTTGTTCTATTTCCCTCAAGGAATTATTACTTTAGGATAAATAAAAAAAACCCTTACCTTTCTAACAAAACAAAATGTTCTTTTCAAAATTAAATGTTTTTCAAGAAAATTTACAAAAAATATATATTTTCATAAATAAAATTAAAAGTGTTCAAGTAAAGAAATAAAATGGACGACTCATAATGTAGGAAACGGTATATTTGAAAACATAAAAAATATAATAACACTGATTCTTTGTCTATACTGGAATTACCTTTTGAACCTGGTATTAGGCTTAGATTAGACCCCGGATACAAAAGGCTTATCCTAAATTTAGGCCTAACGTAGTTTATTATTAAACCACATTTTACAGAAAAAAGGTCAGTTTCAAATATATTTTGACCTGGAATTAGGCCTAAATCGCTCCGGGGTACAAAAAGGTTTATCCTAATTTTAGGCGAAGTAGTTATTTCAACACATGTTACAGAGAGAGGTCAGTTTCGTCTGTAAGGAGTGCGGGTTGTTGTGTTTCTCGTGTTGGATTGTCCATGTACATAGATAACTACATAATAAAGAAATCGAATTATTTAAAAAAAACTGTTGAAATATTATAGTCCATTGAGCCCGAATAATAATAATAATAATGAAAATAATTATTCTTTAAATAAAACCTAGACATGATTCCTTAATAAATATCACCAATGTTGCTAGCAGGAACGAACTTATTTCTTGTTATTACTTTATTACTCTCATTCATGCACCATAAGATGATCGTACATACAGTCAAGTCCATAGAAAAAACGTGGCATAGCTGGTGTAGAGGATGCCTAGGTTCTTGCTTGACTGATTACTGGATTTATTGCTTAGGTTAACGTAAAATATCTGTTTTTAAAAATATTTCATAAATTAGTAAAAATTATTTTAAAACTGTTTATTTATAAAATTTAAACAAAAAGTATTAACAGTTATAATCAATTCTTTGTTCAAAAGATAATGATTGATTTATAGAAGCTTTTAAGAAACTTGAAATACATTTTTAGTTATATTTGAATGAGTAATATAAATGTACGTATTTAGAATTAAAACATAAAACTGTTTTAATAAATTATACGTTAGGTTCATACAAAAGAACTTATTTGATCTGTTTAAACATGTAGGTGTCTATGGAGAGTGTAAGTGGGTGTGTGTGTGTAGGTGTTAGTGTGTGTGTGTGTGTATGTGTTGTAGTGTAGGTGTGGTGTGTGTGTGTTGTGCAAGTGGTTGTGTGTGTGTCGCGGTGTTGTTGTGCGTTGTCGGTGTTAAATGAAATAGACAATAGGCTGAAAGTAAATAACACTAAGTATAATAATAAAAATAATAATAAAAATAAAATAATAATAATGAAAATAAAAATAAAATAATAAAAATAAAATAAAAAATAATAAAATAAATAAAAATAATAAAAATTAATAATAAAAAATAAATAAAAGTATTTAAAACTAAATAAAAAACATAAATGTTAATAATATATGAGTTTAATAAATAATTTTCTAAAGAGCAGTAAAACATATGAGTTTAAAGCAGTAAAGCATATAAGACATAGAGTTAAAGCAGTAAATCCAGTAAATCAAAAGCATACTAATCCCTTGTTGCTATGTAACACCTCTATTGATTTTCTGATTTACTGCTTTTAAGGTAGTATTGTAATAAAAAATGAGTTAAAGCAGTAAAACAATATGAGTTAAAGCGTAAAGCAGTAAAACAAAAGCATACTAACCCTTGTTGCTATGTAACACCTCTGATTGAGATTTTCCTGATTTACTGCTTTAAGGTAATTAAATATCTTAATATATGAGTTACAGCAGTAAAACATATGAGTTCAAGTAGTAAAGCAGTAAAACAAGAGCATACTACTCCTTGTTGTTATGTAACACTCTTTGATTACTGATTTACTGCTTTAAGGTATGTAATGTTAATAAATATATGAGTTAAAGCAGTAATACATATGAGTTAAAGCAGTAAAACAGTAAAACAAAAGCATACTAATCCCTGTGTTGTTAGGGTAACACGTCTATTGATTTACTGATTTACTTTATTTAAAGGTCTTAAATTTAATAACTGTTGTTAAGTGTAAAATGTATATAGTGAGCAGCTATGTATCTGCAGAATAGAGCAAAGAAATTTTTTGATAGTGAACGATGAAATTACCTAGAACGATGATGTCACAATAATAGGTCCTGTGATGAGTTAACAGTTAGAGGTTCGCGGAAAATGTTTTTAATAAAAAGGTTTAAGTAGAAATAAAAATGAATGACTCATAGTATATATATATAATATATATATATATATATAATATATCCTATATATATATTATATACTATAATTATATATATAATATATATAATATATATATAATATATATATAATATATATATAATATATATTTCCATTCGCGCGGTGTTAATATTGCGCCTGCGCGACGCGGCGGCGGTACGCGAAATATTGCCGCCTGTGGGTGCAAGCGGCGGGCTAGAACCGCGGGCTGCCCGCTGGGTGCGCTGAAGGCGCATGCTGCGTCCTGGTGGATAGCTTATGACCTAGGGGAAGACATCAATATTAGCTGTTCTTTGGTGGAGGTAGAAAAGGCTAGAAATGGTTAGAAAATGCTCAATGCTGCGGCTAACCATCAAAGTTTGAGGCATCCAATGCTGAGGCATCATGCTGAGGCAGTCAAAGTTTGAGGCATTCAAGTTGAGGCATGTAACTGTCGAATGTATGTGAGATGGGGAGTGTAAATCTGTGTGTGTGTGAGTGTAAGTGTAATGGCTAGGTAAGGGTTATGGCTTAGTGTAAGTCGCTTAATAAGTGCTCATAGTGTGTATGCATGTTACGTGAAAGTGGTCTATCGTGTGAGTGTGATGTGTGTAAGTGATATGGGCTAGTGTAAGCTATGAGAGTGTAAGTGCTTATAAGTCGTCATCAAGTGTATGTGTGTAGGGTGTGTGTGCAAGTAAATAATATATATATATTATATATATACTATATATATATATATATATATCTATATTTATATATATATATATATATATATATATATTAATATATTATATTAATATCTATATATATATATCATATATATATAATAAATATAGGCTATAAGTGATAAAAAAAAAGACTAACTCATGTAGAAGGCATCCTGAGCGCTTGTAATTTACACCCAATCGATTCCTCAATACCTTATAACCTAGGGTAGACACCAATATTAGGCTTTCTAGGCTCAGTGAAGGCTAGAAAAGGCTTGAAAAAAGTGGCACTCAGTGTTCACACTGTGGTACTCATTTGGCACTTGTGGCACTCCACTTGCACTCCTTGGCACTCACTTGGCACTCATTGGCCTTCATTGGCACTCACTTGCACTCACCTGGCACTCATCTTACTCATAGAACACTAATATAACATCCCTAGATACTTCTTACGGTAATTGGACATCAAAGTTGAGTCATCAATAAATCTGAGTCATCACAGCTGAACCACAATATAGGTGTCCTCAAAGATGACGTCCACAAAAAAGCTACAGGCAAAAAAGCTGCAAGGACAAAATTGTCCCTGGAATACAAAAGGGTTGACCGAACAATTCGGGTTCAAAATTGCCCCCTGGAAAGCAAAGGTGGCCGAAATTAGGGCTCCCCGAAAAATTAGTGGATGGACCAAAATTAGGTGGGCCAAAATTGACGCCATGGAAGACCAAAGGGTTGTAGTGGTGTTGTACTGTGTATAAGTGTGTAAATTAAGTGTAGTATCAATGGGGGAGTGTAAGTGTCATCGTGACTGGTGTATTAGTGTAAGTGGTGTAGGTGTAGGCGTGAGTGTGGGTATAAGTGTCAACGGATGTATATATATAAGTATATAATATATATATATATAATATATATATTATATATATATATATATAATATATAACTAATATCATATTATACCTACTAATATATATATATTATATATATATAATATATTATATATATATATGATATAATATATATAATATTATATTATCATATAATATATTACTATATATATACTATATATATATATATAATATATATATATATATATATAATATAATATATAATATA
>JABUQX010024528.1:0-2500 GCA_015478945.1 Trachelipus rathkii | reverse complement strand
TGCCAGAAAGATCAAGAACAGTAACAAGCAGATTATTGTAATTTTAGGAAGAAACAAGTTCTTCGAATTTAACAAAGGATTTAAAACAATTTCAAGGTGAAGTAAAAGAAGATTGGGTTTCAAGAATTTGAAGGATAAAAAAATTTCCAAAGGCAGTTGTCCCTGTCATTGATAACTCGGAATCCACGAAAAATAATTAAAATGAAATGTGTGCGCGTATATATATATATATATATATATATATATATATATATCATATATATATATATAGAGTGAAATATATTTATATATATATATATATATATATATATATATATATATATATATATATATATATATATTTTTATATATATATATATATATATATATATATATATATATATATATATATATATATATATATATATATATATATATATATATATATATATATATATATATATATATATATATATATATATATATATATATATATATATATATGATTCGGCTTTGATCGAGAGTGGAAACGTCGTTGGAACCAGAATTGAAATGAAAAAGAGAAGCACCAGAAGGAAGACCAGAAAGAAGGAAGAAATTCTGAAAGGATTATTCAAGAAGGGTTTTGGGAATTAAATGTTTTTGAAATGTGTTTGAAGTAAAAAGAACTACTGAAAAAAAAAAATTTTCATTTACGATTTTAATTTTTTAAAAATTTAAATTAAATTATTTTATATTACAATCTGAGATGGAGAAGTAACAAATGTTTCAACTACATTTCTTTTTTGCCCCTTTAAATAATAATAAAAAAGAATTGAAAACTTGTAAATTCTCGGAACAATGAATCTGGATTTCTCGATACAGTTGAATCTAACGAAGAAATTAACTTTTGATTGCGAGGAGAGATTTCTTCACGAGGGCGACAGGCCTAGCAACCAAGCCCTTCATATTGTGCTTGAAGTAACTCAAGAACTGGCCACTGGTATCGGATGTATTGACAAGCTCATTCTGGTTTGGAAAGCACAAGAAGGAAAGAAGAGTTTAAAGTCAAGATGATATCAATAAGAGCTCGTTTCACTGACGGGTTGAACACCCTTCCTGAGAGATTATTTTGAAATAACTCTAGAACTAGTATTTGGTATCAGATGCGCTGACAAGCTCATTCTTCTGGTTTGGAAGGCACAAGAAGGAAAGAGGAGTTTAAAGTCAAGATGATATCAGAAGCTCGTTCCTTTGACAGGGTGATACACCCTTCCTGGGAGATGATAAAGAAGAAGAAGATATATATATATATATATATATATATATATATATATATATATATATATATATATATATATATATATATATATATATATATATATATATATATATATATATATATATATATATATATATATATATATATATATATATATATATTATCTACGTTCTTTCCCCCAGATTGGGGGTGTGGTTTCTACCATACACCGGAAACACAAAAGTAGTAGAAGAACATGGGAGAATGCACTCCTATCGTCCCCTTTATACCCTTAAGTGAGAACTCGTCGCAGTCTGAAAAATCCACCCTTGGGCTTCATGAGACTACGACGGACCCTCACTGTGGTATCTCGTCAATGTGGAGTTCATCCCTTGGGCCTGGGCCACAACCATACCCTCCCCCTCACAAAAACCCGCCATTCACTCCTATTGTGCACCTTTCTTCCCGCATCTGCCAAACAAATTCCTCTCCTTCAAGCATTCCTTTACTGACTCAATCCACTTTTTCCTCCGTCTCCCAGCCGGTCGATTCCCAGTATACTCAACATTAAACGTTCGATTAACCAATCGATTATATCATCCATTCTTTCCACATGACCAAACCATCTCAATGTACTCTCGTGAATTCTCTCATTTGTGCCTTTCTTCACATCCCACAACTCTCTAATGCGGTCATTCCTCATTTTATTCATTCTTCGCGCACCTAACACGAACCTAAGATTGTCCATTTGAACACATTGTACCTTAGATCTATAATTCTTATTTCAGACAATAGTTGCACTACTATACACACCGGTCTACTATACAATATACCCTCATGTAAAAATATAGAGCACTCAAGACTTAGCCCCTTTACATCCACAAAGGATTTAACTTCACCAGTCAACTTCCTACGATTCACAACTTTCATACTATACTCTGCATTATTTGTTCCCATTTCATTAAACATATATCCTAACCTTTAAACGCAGACACTTGTTCCAATTTCTCACCATCTAACATGACTTCACACCTCGGACTCTCTTCAATCCCTACCATAACTTTACTCTTATCTACATTTCTTTCAAACCCCTCCTTTTACATACCCTGCCAAACCCCTCTACACAATCCTCTCAAACTCTCTTCAGATTCGCCACACAAAACCAAATCATCAACATACAATAAGTAGGACACCCTCCACTCTCTCTTCCATTCTCCATAATTCCATATATATATATATATATATATATATATATATATATATATATATATATATATATAT
>JABUQX010024527.1:25000-27500 GCA_015478945.1 Trachelipus rathkii | reverse complement strand
ACTTTTAATACTCACGTACGTTCATGGGCATTTTTTAGGATAATGGATGATCTTTTGACACCCCAGTTAATGACTCATGTACCTTCCTGGGGTGATTTTTATGTATGGTGTTTTGAAATAAGGAGGGGGTTCACCCCAATGGGGAGTGTGGACCCTCTTTTTTTTCAGATACGTTAGTTAATTATTTTAAGTTTGTGTATGTGTATGTCACTACCATTTTAGTTCAGTCCACGTTCTTTCATGAGCCTTTTTTTTAAGGCAACAACCTTGTTGTTTTTTCGTTGCTTTCCGATATTTTGTTTTATATTGCGTCTTGTTAATCATCGTCATAATTTTCAATCGTCATTCTTATGAATCGCAAATTCATCGTCCACGCCATCGTCGCGTTTTTTTCCCGAAATTCCGCAATCGTTGGTTGGCAGACCCCGTCAATCGTCGTTGTTGTTTCCGCCGCCACCGTTGTCATTGTCCCGAATCGCTTCGCAAAGCGGTTGAAGGTTGAATCGCAATCATCGCAAAGGACCGCAAAGAGCCAAGCGCTAAGTTGAAAGACCAAGAGATCGGATACACTTTCATACGTTTTTTACGTAGCAATTATTATTATTTTAACTTGAAATACGAAAGTTCCGATCAGTTGTTATATTTTTACGAAAACATTTCGTATTCTTTCAAAACTTATACCATATATTTTATTGAATCTCCGAGAAACACAGTATATTTTCGAAATAACCTTTCACTATCTATATAAAAATACTATGTTTATATACTAATATATTATATTATATATATATATATAATATATATATATATATATATATATTATATATAATTATATATATATAATATATATATAATATATATATATATATATATATATATATATATATATATATATACTTATATTATATATATATATAATATTATATTATATATATAATAATATATATTATATATGCGGAGTCGTAAAATAAATTTTCGACTCCGACTCCTACTCCGAATTTTGGATTTTCGGACTCCGACTCCGACTCCGACTCCGACCCACCTAAAAAAATTCGACTCCGACTCCGACTCCGACCTCCGACTCCGACTCCACTTTAACAAAAATTTTCGACTCGACTCCGGGACTTCCGACTCCGACTCCACTTAAACAAAAATTTTCGGCTCCGAACTCCGAACTCCGACTCCGACCCCAGCAGTCAAATTCCAAAAATTTTCGACTCTGACTCCAGCAGTCAAAGAAGTTAATAAAACAATTTTTTTTTTCAACAATTTTTTTTCGCTTGCTTTTGAGAATAAAAAAACATACCACTTTTCAAATGAATCTAATCTCCAAATGCTATACGGTTAAAATAACGTTAAAGCAATAAAGATGGCAAGCCCAACAGATGGACCAAACAAATATATCTTCAAGTTTCGGAAAAGAAATGTTATAACGTAATTATAATGCAAATTATTTCATTTTATTTATAAAACCATCCATTATAAAATATTAACAGTTGAATACTTTCAGTTTTCAATAATTAATAATAAAATAATAATAATAATAATAATTAATAATATAATTAATAAATTAATAATAATAATAATTAATAATAATAATAATAATAATTAATAATATAATAATATAATAATAATAATAATAATAATAATTAATAATAATAATAATAATAATAATAATAATAATAATATAATAATAATTAATAATAATAATAATTATAATTAAAAAATAAAGGGGGCCCAATTTTAAAAGGGGAAAAATTCCCCGGCCCTTATTGAATTAAAAAACAAAAGAATCTAACCAAAATTAAAAGAACTGGATTTTATAATTTAGGATATATATAATATATATAAATATAATATTATATATATATATATATAATATATAATATATATATATATATATATTATATATATAATAATATATATATATATAGTATATATATATATATATATAATATATATTATATATATATATATATAATATATATATATATTATATATATATATATATATATATATATATATATGGATTCCTAAAAATTACATAAAAACTCAGGAAAATTTCACCTTGAGACCTTTTAAATATATGGCAGAACGGTTACACCACGAAATTGCCCAATATTAACAGCATATTCTAACCATATCTTAAATAACTTCTTTCATAGTTAAATCAAATAATGAATCATTATGTAAATTATCAAACTTAAAACTTTGAAGCCCAAAATATATTCGCCTCACTTGATGTAGAATTTTTGTTCATAAATGTACCAGGTTCTTGATACGATTGACATTTAATAATTAACCGAAGTGTATCACTCAAAAACCTACCCCAGATATATCAGAACAACATATAAGAACCTTTTAGTTGTACTCAAAAACCGTTTAAATTTAAAGAAAACATATATCTACAAGATGGAGTGCCGATGGGTTCACCACTTGGACCTACATTTTCTGACTTCTATATGTCCAATCTGGAAAAAACAAAATCCTTCGTGAAACA
>JABUQX010024527.1:0-17500 GCA_015478945.1 Trachelipus rathkii | reverse complement strand
AAAAAAAACTGTCAAAACTATTTTAAATAATTTTTCGTAAAATTAACAATTAAACCTCGATTATAAAGCTCGACATATAAATTACCTTGAAAATTATTTTTTCAATACAAATGTGAAACTATTTACTATAATCCAAACGACATACAAGTTTACGAGTAAAAGTAATTGAAAGCTCAATCTTAAAATCAGATTAGAATCGAGACTACAAGGAACACACACACTCAGGAATCATCCTGTCTCTTACAAAATTATTATATCGACTGACTTCGTATTTCACTCGAGAACTTCTTGCATTGCAAATCTTCTGCATCCAATTTTCTGCCTGTTTTTTTTTATTTTAACTGAAATATTTATAATGCAATGATCTGGTCATAATTCCTGTTCTAGAAATTGAATTTGTTTCATATTTCCTGCTCAAGAAATTGGTTAAAGATTTATATAAAATAACAATTCGGTGGTTCGCTTTTGGTTTAATACTGTAAAATATGCCATTTTGTTAAGCAAGGAAGTTAACTTTAAACATACATTAATAGTAAATTTATAATGTTAAAACCAATTCAAACTGAAATTAAGCAAGTCATTAATGAATAATGGTAAAAAAAATTAAAATTCCTTAGCAAAAAAAATGCCGGTTGGGAAAATGTTCAAATATTGACAATCAATTCAACACTCGATAAGGGGAGTAACTTTCGTATCTGCTGTGATTGAATGGTTATAATTAATTCAACATTGAAAGCATAAAGAGAAGTTTTCAAAAATAAATATATATTTAAATAGCAAGCTATGAAGTTTTTATTTCAACGGATTTTAAAAACATTTCAAAATTCACTCATTTTTTAAGAATTAACCTGTACATTGAAACCAAGTTAAAGATTTCTTACCATAAGATAATTTTAGAAATATTCCAACCACGTATCGCTATATATATCTTCCAGTATGTAAAGGTAAAAACGGGTTATGCCTTGGATCGGAAAATTGTACAGAAAAAGTAAGTTTGTGTGTATTAGCACAAGTTACATGAGCAAAGGAAGAAGTATACAACGAGAGTTTAGAAGAGCAGTTTCCGTTGTAATACAGATAACATAATAAAAGTGCTGCACCAGTTATTGGACAAAGATATTGTAGAAAATCTGTGAGAGAGGGAGAGTTGATAAGACAAGGGCCCAGACTCTAACCTTTAAATGAAAATATCCGAGTGGAAATGCTAACATTATATGCGTACTCCATACAAGGGCGGATGACACTCCTGTCCAGAGCAAGCAATGGGAAGTGAGTTATTTTGAAGCACGTGCGCCAACCTGAGAGAGAGTGTGTGTATGTGTGTAGCTAGGTCGAGTAGATAGATGAAAGGGATTAATTACAGCGATATTAATAACTACCTTTTCTCTGAGCAAGCTATAAATTCCATAAACATAAGAGATCAGTCGTTCCAAGACATCCTCTTAGCATCAGCTATTATCTGTTAAGTGTGTTTGTTTTTGAAAATGAAAAACGTAATGTAGGGTAATGTAATGTAGTAGTTAACTTACTAGTAGATAGATCATTAACAAAAAGTAGGAGAATAATACTGAATAGATTTGAACTCCGAGGAGTACCCCTATTAATAGATTTAAGAGACCAATGGTGACTTTCTAGAACGGCTGGTAAAGGAGGGCGTCCAGAAAAAAAATCAGCAAAAAAGTTAGATATCGAAAGATGGAAATTTAGAAATCAAACTTTGTGTCATGACAGATTAATTCAAAAACTTTTAATATGATCAGCAATGCAAATAATTAACCACTTCTGTGGGAATTTAAAGTGAGGGATATATATATATATTATATATATATATTATATATAATATTAATATATATATATATACTATATATATATATATATAATATATATATATATATATATATCAAGTGTGATGAAGAAATATTGTTAAGTTATATTCCTTCTCGGACAAGGCCACCCAAAAACGTGTCGTGATATTTTATAGATGAGGACACGCGGGTTCAGTATCAATAAATAACTTCTGTTTGTCTAGGGGTTTGAACTATATTAATCCTTTAAAACTTTGCTGAATAACTGGGCTCAAGTTCCAATGAGAATAGTTTCTAATAATCAGGTCGCTGTGCAGGATAGCAAACAATCAAGATAAAGCAGGAGTTTTACTCATAAGTAATATTAAAAGAAAATCCCAATCACAAGTTTAAAGATCGATAGTACGAAACGCAAAAAGCCCTTATCATAAAATCTCTGCCTTTTTATAGTCTTTGGCAGTATCTTAAATATAGCAATTAACTAAAATAATAGTATCAATTCTTAACTTGATAAGTCTAAAATTAATTATCTTCCTATCGTATTACAAGCTAATATTTTTATACATTTCAATTTGCCAAAATAAATCTTCTTTTATAAAATAATAAAATTGAGTGAATTATGAAATATTCTAAACTTAAATAAATAATAACGAAATCAATAATAATAGTCTTTCCAAAATTAAATAAATAAACTAGTGAATCTCACAATTGAGAAACCATGGCCTTCAGGCAAGATAACTTGACACACGCCCCTCCTAAGAAGACAAAATGACGTGTCATCTTTCGTCTTGAAAAGAAAAAGGTCAAGATCAGCTTTGCCTGGACAAAAAATCAGCCATGACGTTATCCTTCCCACTGATAGATTGTAACACAAACTTATACCTTTGTAAAAGTATGGCCCATCGCATGATCCTTGGGTTGGTAAATTTAGCTTCCTTCATGAAAGTTAGGGGGCGATGATCCGTCTGTAGCGTAAATTCCTTTCCATACAAGTAGCTTTCGAACTTCTTAATGCCGTAAATTATCGCCAAACCTTCTTTCTCTAAAACGCTCCATTTCTTTTCTGTATCCGATAGCCGTCTTCCTCCATACGCTACTGGAAATATTCCATCTTCATGCTGTTGTAGGAGGCATGAACCTATTGCGTAATCGGATGCGTCAGTTTGTAATATGAAACGCTTCTTGGTATCAGGCAAGCGTAATATTGGTGCAGATATAAGCACCTTCTTCAATGTGTCGAAAGCCAACTGTTGACTTTCACCCCATTTGACGTGATTAGATGTCCCTTTTTTCAGTAGGTCGTAAAGAGGGCATGCTATCGCAGCATAATTTGGCACGAAAGACCTGTAATACCCCGTCAGACCCAAGAACGATCTTACGTCCTTCTTCTTCACAGGGATTGGGGCTTCTTTAATTCTACTCACATTTTCATCATATAAACCTTTACATCCAGGGCTTAACTTGTGACCCAAGAATTCCAGATTGAAGGTTCCCAACAAACATTTCGAGGGTCTGACGGTAAACCCAGCTTCTGAGAGTCGACTAAATAATTCGTGCAATTCTGCCATATGGGTTTTCCAGTCCTTCGTATGTACGATAAGATCATCGATATAGCACTCTGTATGATTCATCCCCTTTAGAATTTTCCTTAATGTCCTAGTCAATGTGGCGCCGGCATTAACTAAACCGAACGGCATTCTCAAGAATTCATAATGTCCGCTTTGAATCACAAACGCCGTCTTAAAAACATCCTTTTCACGAACTGGGATCTGCCAGTATCCCTTCGATAAATCCAGCTTCGAAAAATAAA
The DNA here is from genome assembly GCA_015478945.1 of Trachelipus rathkii. NCBI lineage: Eukaryota > Metazoa > Arthropoda > Malacostraca > Isopoda > Trachelipodidae > Trachelipus > Trachelipus rathkii. The sequence goes on along the minus strand of JABUQX010024527.1, from coordinate 13,885 downwards.
GGTCACCGGCAAATCGTGAAAAAATATCTTCAATGTTTGTCATGGGCTCTGGGTCAAACACGGTTATGGCATTTAATTTCCGGAAATCTGCACATATGCGATTTGACCCATCTTTTTTCTTTACGACGACGATCGGCGATGCATAGGGCGAATCCGACTCTTGAATTATCCCCATTTTTAGCATATCGTGAATCTCTTCTTCTACCTGAGACCTGATGGCGTGAGGGATTGAATAGGGCTTTGACCGGATTGGGTCTTCACATGTAAGGTTTATTTCGTGATAATGATGATTACATCGTCCCGGCGCATTTGTGAAAAGCGATCCGAAATTTTCGATTACAGCTTTCAACTCTTCTTTTTGATGAACATTTAAATCAATGCCAATAGGAATGTCGTCAACGCCCTCTTCTTTTGAAGACTGTACTTTACCGCCAGGAACATCGAGTGGTATCTCGTTTTCATCTTCTTCCTCGAGAATAGCGAGGGCTGTTGTGGTGTTGTCTTCTAGATTTCCCTCGGTCTCCACGTCCCGTCTATGATAACGTTTAAGCAAGTTGACATGATAAATCTTAACTTTGTCCCCGTACTTGATCTTATAACAACAACCGCCCAGAGCCTCGATGATCTTATAAGGTCCTTTCCACGTCATCAATAATTTATTATGACTCGTAGGAAGGAGAATCAACACTTCGTCATTAGTCTCGAAACTTCTTGGACGAACCTTTTTGTCATAAAAATGCTTGTACTTTATCTGGGCCTTTTCTAAGTTATTTTTGGCCATCCTAAGGGTTTCCTCTAGCTTCTCGCGAAGTCTGAATATATAGTGGTAGGTATTCTCTACCTCATTGGTCTCACCCTTGGTCCAAAGATCTCTTAAAATCTGCATTGGTCCACGCACGGTTCGACCGTATAACAACTCGAATGGCGCAAAACCGGTGCTAGCCTGGGGAACTTCCCTGTAAGCAAAAAGTAAGGGATTGATGAAACTCGCCCATTTTTTTGGTTGCTCCTGACACAGTTTCTTAAGCATGGATTTTAATGCGCCGTTGAATTTTTCCACAAGGCCGTTTGCCATAGGGTGGTAGGGCGACGTGAAAATTTGTCTGATCTTAAGTAATTTCGATACCTCTTTCATCAGTTGAGACACGAACTGAGTTCCAAGGTCCGACAACATCTCCTGAGGTATACCTAGGCGACTATAGATGTCAACCAGAGCATTTGCCACCGTTTGGGTTGTAATATTCTTCATAGGCACAGCTTCGGGGTAGCGTGTGCTATAATCTACCAGTGTCAGAATATATTTAAATCCTTCCTGCGATGGTGGATTAATGGGACCTACAATATCCACCGCGACTCTTTTGAAAGGTTCGTCGATGATGGGTACCTGTGTGAGAGGAGCCCCAGCCTTCCGACATCTCGGGGAAGTCTTCTGACACGGATCACATGACCTACACAGACGACACACGTCATCATGAAACCTTGGCCAGTAAAAGCACATTTGAAGCCTGTCGGATGTTTTCTTTATGCCTAAGTGTCCTGCTAACGGAGATTCGTGGGCCAGTTCCAAAAGAGTTGCCCTTAGTCCGTGTGGTACTATCAATTTTTTATCAACCACACCATTCCTTTTTACTATCTTGTATAGTATCCCATTTTTCTTTTCGAATCTCTCGTCGCCTGATCCGAACATACCGCGGATTTTTCCCAGAGTGGGATCAGTTTCTTGGAGTTCGATCAACTTATCCTTCCTGACATCTAAGCTCTGGTCTTTGTCTAACCTTATTCTAAATGGATGATATGCCGCATCAACTCTTCTATTGACACTTTCAGGCGTCTCTGCCGCCACCTCAGGCTGTATAGCTTCTCCGACACTTGCTTCAAGGCTATCTGAGTTTGAAAAATTCTCTTGATTGTGGAATGGGAGATTTCCATACAAATTTTCTACTGACTTACTGTCTTTTGTAGCAGTTTCAGTTTCATAAACAACTTCGACAATGGATGTGTCCACGTCGGTATCAATTTTATCCTTTTTATTCTCAGTAGCATTTTCTGCCTCACAAGTAACTTCGACAATGGATGTTCCCTTGTCGGTGTTAATTTTATCATCGTTTCCAAACCCTATTGTCTCCGGACCTAGCGCGCCTGGGATATTTCCCAATGTCAAATCATACAGCGCATCGTTCAGACATAGAGCTTCAACGTACCCCGTATAGAACGGAGTGCGAATCCAGATTCTTGCTTCAGGGGCTGTCCTAAGGGTGTTATCAATTAGAAGCATCTTTCTGATCTTGCCTGTGAATTGATGGTTCTTCACAAACTTCTTTTTCGCAATTACGCCACTACACCCTGTATCGCGAAGTACTGATGCGTCAATGCCATTTATGGATCCATTCGTCACGGGCATGAGGGGATGTCTGGCGTTTGAATTATCCTGACATGACATGGTTATAACGGGAATAGATTTACCGTCGACATGCAACATGCCGTCCTTTAACATTTCACTCACGTTAACACACCCATTATCTTCCACAATTTGACATGCCGCCGCACAATCCCCTTCGTTAATAGAATTATCAATTATAACGGCAGCATTGTGTATTTCTTTCCTTGGGGCGTGCCATCTTTTCTCCGCTGTCTTGTTATCGCGGTTATACTTATTATCATAATGGTGCCGATTACGTGGAAATCTGTTGTTTCCGTTTTGGGCAGAATAACAAGCGCTGGAATCGTGGCCGCCTTTGTGGCATATTCCACAAACTTTGGTGTGTTGGCGTTGAGTATTATGGCACATTTTATCCTCGTTATTACCAGATGCCATAGAAAGGTTAAAGTCTTGCCTTTTGGAACAAAGGTTCTTACCCCTTGCTTGTAGAAATCTATCAGCGCGAGAAGCGATGTCGTTTAAACTAGAGAGTCCTACCTCTCTAAGATGAACAGCTAAGTCTTTTGGGCAACAGGTGAGAAATTGATCAACTACTATAAGATCGGTTAAACCTTGAAAGTCTTGGTTGAAATTTGAGAGTTCACACCACCTTGACAGATACGATTTAATTCGATTCAGTAATTGTAATGGACCCTCATCTGCTTTGGGCTTGACTTCCTTGAACTTAGCCCTATAACCATCTTCGGTCATGTTAAATTGAATAAGGAGGGCTTCCTTTAAGCTGGAAAAATCATTAGCTAAGTTGGGAGGTAACTTGCTATAAACCGACAAAGCACGTCCAGTTAAACACGCACTTAAATAAAGAGGCCATAAACTGCGATCCCAATTTGAAGATGTCGCATAGCTCTCAAAACGTTGGATGTATGCGTCCATTTCGTCCCTTGATTCGACGAACGGGGCCATATTCGGTACCTTAACATTGGTCGATGGGGATACATTGCTACTAAACTTAATACATCTCTCTTTAGAACATAGTTTTTTCCAATTTCAAAATTCCTTTTTCCTACTTCAGCTTTCCTATCGTCTTCATCTTTCTTGAGTTTGGGCTCCTCTCTCTTAAGTTGCAGGCCATTCCCTTTCAGGCTTCCTCTTCTTGAGTTGAGCATTTTCCTCTTCAGCTTCCTCTTTCTGAGTTGAGCATTCCTTCAGCTCTTTCTGCTTCCTCTTTCCTGAGTGAGCATTCCTTTCAGCCTCTCTCTCTTCCCTTTGAGCACTCTCTCTTCCTTTCTGCTTCAGCAACCTTCTCTTCTTTGTAAGCCTTCTCTCTTTCTTTGATAAATTCGAGAGACTCTTTGCCTTTTAGGCCTAATTCTTTAGCCATCTGGCACCAGGATTGGTAGTCCATTATTAATGTTGACAAAGTGGAGAAACCGTGAAGAATAAAAGAGATGTGAGTATCTGAATCCAGCAAGTGTGATGAAGAAATAATGTTGTTATATTCCTTCTCGGACAAGGCCACCCAAAAACGTGTCGTGATATTTTATAGATGAGGACACGCGGGTTCAGTATCAATAAATAACTTCTGTTTGTCTAGGGGTTTGAACTATATTAATCCTTTAAAACTTTGCTGAATAACTGGGCTCAAGTTCCAATGAGAATAGTTTCTAATAATCAGGTCGCTGTGCAGGATAGCAAACAATCAAGATAAAGCAGGAGTTTTACTCAAAAGTAATATTAGGAGATAACACAATCACAAGTTTCAAGAATGATAGTACGAAACGCAAAAAGCCCTTATCATAAAATCTCTGCCTTTTTATAGTCTTTGGCAGTATCTTAAATATAGCAATTAACTAAAATAATAATATCAATTCTTAACTTGATAAGTCTAAAAATTAAATATCTACCTATCATTTTACAAGCTAACAATTTTATATATCTCAATTTGCCAAAATAAATCTTCTTTTATAAAATAATAAAATTGAGTGAATTATGAAATATTCTAAACTTAAATAAATAATAACGAAATCAATAATAATAGTCTTTCCAAAATTAAATAAATAAACTAGTGAATCTCACAATTGAGAAACCATGGCCTTCAGGCAAGATAACCTGACAAAAAAAATCAATTTATAAAAATATATATATATATATATATATATATATATATATATATATATATATATATATATATATATATATATATATATATATATATATATATATATATATATATATATATATAATATAAACAAAGTGGGAAGGTAAAGAATTACTGCCTTCTCCGGGATTGAACCATCGCGTGTTGCGATATGCGGATGATTTGGTTCTGTGTGGCGAATCTGAAGAGAGTTCGAGAGGATTGGTAGATAGATTTGGCAGGGTGTGTAAAAGGAGGGGCATGAAAGTAAACGTGGATAAGAGTAAGGTTATGGTTGTGAGTGAGGACAATCCTAAGTGTGAAGTTATGTTAGATGGTGAGCAACTGGAACAAGTGTCTGAGTTTAAATATTTAGGGTATATGTTGGATGAGAAGGGAACGGACGATGCAGAGTGTAGTAGGAAAGTTGTGAATGGCAGGAAGGTGGCTAGTGCAATTAAATCGTTGGTGAATGTAAAGGGACTAAGTCTTGAGTGTGCTTGGGTCTAACATAAGGGTATGTTGTTACCTGTGTTATTGTATGGTAGTGAGACTATGGTCTGGAATAAGAAGTATAGATCTAAAGTTCAATGTGTTCAGATGGACAATCTTAGGGGTGTGCTAGGTGTGAGAAGAATTGATAAAATGAGGAATGAACTTATTAGAGAGTTGTGTGGTGTGAAGAAAGGGGTAAATGAGAGAATAAATGAAAGTATGTTGAGATGGTTTGGTCATATGGAAAGGATGAATGATGGTCGGTTGGTTAAGCGGATGTATAGTGGCGAGTGTGTTGGGAACCGACCGGCTGGGAGACCGAAGAAAAAGTGGATTGAGTCAGTAAACGAATGTTTGAAGGAGAGAAATGTGAGTTTGGTAGAGGCGAGAAGGGAAGGTGTATAACAGGAGTGTAAATGGCGGGGATTGTTAGGGTATGTTGTGGGCCAACCTGGCAAGGGATGAACCCTTACATTGACGATCTACCATAGTGAGGGTTCATCGCTGTCCCATGAAGCTTTAGGGTGGATTTTCTGACTGCAATGAGTTCTCACTAATTAATGGTACTGAGGGGGCGGTAAGGCTGGGCTTTCTTTTCGACTTATGTCATGTTCTTCTACTGCTTTCTTTTCCGATGCTCGTCACGCACCTTACTCCCATTCTTGGGAAAATAGAAGGAAGATAAAGAAAGAAAGAATAATATAATTATTTATATATATATATATATATATATATATATATATATATATATATATATATATATATATATATATATATATATATATATATATAATATATATATATATATATATATATATATATATATATATATATATATATATATATATATATATATATGGTTTAAAGTGGATTGGCAAAATTGATTGTATATTATTATTAAAGGTTCTTTTTGTTGACCAAATTTGGTGTGCCACCTAGTGCATTAAAATTTAAAGGCATTTCAGTTTTTAAGTTTTGTTGGTTATGTTGTCACTTGTCAATGTGTTCAGCAATTTAGCAAAGGTCATGTCACTCATGTGGGTTTCGAAAGTAACACCTGTCACCTAGTATAGTGGATATTTTTGAGTGTGGGATGTCTTTGCCACAGAGCTTCATCTTAGGGCTCCCTTTTTGTCTGTAGTGAGCAATGTTACTGCTAATAAATAATAATAATAATAATAACAATAAAAAGAGCATTTAACTAGTAAACTAGGATTAAGAAAGTTGAAATTAACAATAAAGAAATTAAACATAAGATATTACTATCTTTCAATTAATTAGCCTTCAGTCTCAGTTAAATTTTATCCTTCATTTTTACCTTATTTTTTATCAAATCCAGATAAAACCCAGTGGTGGGTTTTTTCAAGGTGGGCTTTATTGAAAAAACCCATTGGGGACAACCCAGTTGTCCCCAATCGTGCCAACCCTGATTACACTGAACAATAACTTTTAACAAGTTTTTATTCATGTTTAAGAACGACAAAGATCAGCAAACAACTTACAGGCACAGGACATTAACTAGACCAATTAAACTATACTTTATTACAATTTTTCCAGAACGAGTCGAAAATTATAAACTAAAACTTAACCGAGCTACGAAAAATAAATAGTGACTAATAATAATAATAATTATATAATAAATTACTAAATAAGTACAATCCTACAAATACAAATGATTGATATTAGTCCTTAGGATTACTTCTGTTGCAGAGTTGTGGAAATTTAAGTTTTAAAATAGTTTCCTAGTATTTCTGTTTATACAACGAGATAAAGAGGATCGAATTAGACTGTCAAGATTTACTCTTGTATGATCTATAAAGTTTATGCTTTTCACGGTTAGTCCGAGCGCATTCAGCATTTCATAACTTAGATTAGATTTAAATTTAGATCTGCATTTAGATTATAATATTGGCCAGGACCAATGTATGGATTTACAGATTATGGCCATTAGCAGAGAAGCACTTTGTTAGCCAAGAGTGCCTTTGTGGAAATGATAACTTTCAAATCGAACTGGAAATAGTCTGTACCATTTTATTTATCTAATATATCTTCTGCTAGAAACTTATGAATCTCCTTTTATTTAATTTATTGAAATAACTGAAGAATGCTGACCAAAATGCAGCAGGTATAACAACATATCAGATATAATTTTTTCTCTTTTTTCAAATATTTGAGTGACAGTTCTCAACAACTATTTTTCAAGTTTGAAAACTGTAAAGTATTCTTTTTGGCTGATCTTCCTTATATTTGCTAAAATCTACAAAAAATATACCTCAGAAATAATGCATAAAACTCATAATGGGAAAGTGAAAGAGGATTATAGGAATTAGAGGGTAGCTTTCCTTTCGAATTACCCTCATGCTCCCAAAATATTACAATTTAGGTCAAAGACGAAAGCTAAGAGAGGAAAAATAAATCTATATACCCAACGTTTGTGTTTTTAATTAATATTAAACTAAACATTTCTTAAATGTAATTGAAAGCTTTAACATGGTCAAAAAGTCTTTCAACATATGTGATCATCATTTTCTGTTTCTTTATCTTCATATTTGTCCTACATCCAAGATTTCTTAAAAGAAAGAAATAAAATTTTTCTTTTAAAATAATTTTATTGTTCATTGGTTATATATATATAATTTATATATATATACTATATATATTATATATTATAATATATATATATAATATTATATATATATAATATATATACTTAATATAATAAAATATAATTATATATAATTAATATCTTTTTCTTTTTTCTTTCATATCACCTATCCTCTTCTGTCCCCAAGATTGAGGTCGGTAAGGTGCGTGACAAGCAAGTGGGCGAAAGAAAAAGATCAGTTAGTGAGAACATGACAAACGTGCGAAAGAACAGCCCAGCACTTTACCGCCCCTCTGTTAACCATAATTAGGAGAGCTCAGTCACGAGACAGAAATCCACCCTAAGGAGCATCATAGGCCCGACGGCCATCTTGAGAACAATCGCACCCACTATACTGTGGTACATCAAGTCATCGTTCATCCACCAGGGCAGAGTGGCCAAACCATGCCCTCATATACACAAAAACCCCCCCGCCACATTCCTCTCCTATCATTGCACCTTTATTTCTGGCTCGCGAAACTCGATCATTTCTCCTCCATTCAGACATTTGATACCGACTCAAGATACACTTTTTCTCCCTTCCGGTCTCCAGCCGGTTTCTCGTTAAAACCCAACATTACACTCCTCCAACTATAAATCCGCTTGACTTAATCCACGAACATTCATTCACATCGCTTTCAAATGACCCAAAGCCATTCAACATACTTTTCATATTATTCTCTTCAATTTTACCGTTTCTTCAACACACACCATCCCTCTAATACGTTACCATTCCTCACTTCTTTAATTTTCTTTTTCTTTTTCACACTGCAAATGGCACCTGATTAGTCCATTGAACACATTGGGAACTTTAGATACCATATACAATTCTTATTTCCAGACCATTATCGTTCTACTAACCATACACATAACACAAGGAACAACATACCCCCATGTAAGACTCTAGCGCACTCAAGATTAGATCCGTCTTACATTCACCAAACCAGAATTATATTTTATTACGCGCGCTTGCGTGTGCGCATTCACAACTTTCCTACTTAACACTCTGCATCATCGTTCCTTCTCAATTCAACACAGTATCCGCTAAATATAATAAACTCAGACACCTTTGCTCACTGCTCTCCAATTAACATAACCTTCAACACTGACGGACTGTCCTCACTCACATACCTAACCCCTGTACTCTTCTAATCTACGTTCTTACTTTATTTTCAAAACCCCTCATATCATACATACCCTGCCAATATATTATAATATTATATATATATATATATAAATATTATATAATATATATATATTATATATATATATAAATAATATATATATATTTATATATATAATAGAAGAGAGAGAGAGGAGAGAGAGAGATCGGTTATAAATTTTTTATGTATTATTGGTAGGAGTGTAAGAAGATCCTTGGTATGATATAGATTTGATTTTGCTGTAGAGAGAGAGAGAGAGCCGAGAGAGACGACGGATAAAAGACGAAGAGGAGAGAGAGAGAGGAGAGAGAGAGAGAAGCTCCGAGGAGAGAGAAGAGAAAGAGAGAGATTGAGAGAGAAAGAGAAGAGAGAGAGACGATGAGACGAGAGGGAGATGGACAGTGTAGGATGAGAGAACAACTAAGAGCGAAACCCAAAAAGCCGAAGCCAATAGGACAAAGAACAGGACACTGAAGAGAGTACGACAACAGAGAAGACCGAGACAGCAGACAGAGACAGAGAACAAAACGACAGAGAGAATAGACACACAAAACCCCCAGACAAAGCCAGAAGAGAACGAGGAAAACAGAGAACGAGGAGAGAGAGAATGAGAAGAGAGAGAGAGAGAGAGAGAGAGAAGGAAGAGAAGAGGAGACAGAGAGAGAGGAGGAGAGAGAAGAGAGAGGAGGAGGAGAGAGAGAAGAGAGAGAGAGAGAGAGAGAGAGAGAGAAGAGAGAAGAGAGGAGAGAGAGGAGAGAGAGAGACTATTGAAGTGAATTGAAGAGAAAGAAGAGAAGGAGGAGAGAAGAGATAGATGTACACGATTTACTCGAAGCTGTTGAAGATTACCTTCCTTTTTAAATGGTGCGTCTTATCTCTTTTGGTTCATATTTTTACACAAGCTAATTCCTAACAGGCAAACATATTCTGAACCACCATTTACTTCACATAAATATAAAATACTAAAGTACAGCACACACTCTTTTAGACAAACCTTACAATCATACCCTATTACTCAATCCCTATGTGTGGGGTAGACAGAATTGCCCAACAGTTGATATGTCCTGCGTGTCTTAGAAGGCGAATAAGGGACGGTGTGTAGTTGGGTTGGCTGACCACTTACACACTTATTCTCTTGCTAATGAATGTGATGAGCCTCGGAGAGTCGTGCGTGCATCAACCATAAATCTTTCATTTTCGGACGAACTTATGAATCGTGAGGGTACATGGAATGTCAGAGGAATAAATGTTGAGGAGAGAGGAAGGAAGTTGGACTTGTATTTAGAAGGGCAATTTGGTTTGCTCGCATTGTGACTGAAAACAAAGAATAAAAGAAAGGTGAAAACGAGTAGTGTTGTAGGTGGTGAAATTTGAGTGTGTGTGTGTTGGAAAAGGAGAGGGGAGAGAAGCTCAATTTTGATGAGTTACTTGTGGTAAGGGGCTATTGTAGACTTTGTGTGTGGATGGTATAAAATTCTTTAAATGGTTACAATTTATATTTTGATCTTTCAGTATACCTTGAGTATGATATCAATGTCTAACAACTTTCATCTGAGGAAGTATGATGAAGAGTTACGATTTTTTGGGATTAATCTTAATGATGTCTTGAGACTGGGTGAGTAGGAGCTTAGGTTATAGTGTTGGGACTGAATGTTGGTAGTGTTGTGATCAAAAAGACAGATAGTATACAGGTGGTTTTGGAGTGTCGGAAGTAAAATGAGGAATGAAAGGAATGTGATTGATTTCTGGAGAAAGAGGTATGTGTGTAAGTAATTATTTTTTAAACAACAAAAGTAATCTAAGTAAAACTAGAGTTGCGTAATTGTAGAGTAGAGATGGTTTCGAGTCAGGAGATGATTGATTTATGACTGTTGTGAAGAAGGAGATGTATTGAAGTACTGTGTTGGATGTTAATCAGTGAGGGGTTATAGGAATGGGATTATCGGAATCATTATGTTGCTATATGTAAAATTAAGTTAGTGGGGGCTTGGATGGAGAGGAAGGTGATACGGAAGGAAGTGGGTAAAATTAAGAGTGAGAAGTTAAGTGAACAAGGTAATAAGGATAAGTATGTAAGAGCGCTCGCAAGTAAATAGGTTGAATGTGAACAAGTTGAAACTGAACACATCTGGGAGCAAATGAGGAAGCAATTGTTAGCAGTGCAAAAATAGTATGTGGATGTGCTAAAGTAGGAAGCAGAAATCTCAACAGTAAATGATGGAATAAGAGGTAGGGATAAAAGCGGTTAAAAGTAAAAAAAAAAAAAAAAGCATGGTTGAATGTACTAAAAGCAAATGAAGTTTCAAAAGAAAGATGCTTGGAATTATATAGGAGGAAAAAAGCAAGACTAAAAGTGCATGCGTAGGAGAAAAGAAGAGGTAAATGAACAGTTTAGAAGGAGGAATGAAATGGGACTTACAAGGGAATAGGAACTCTTCTGGAAGGAAGCGCGAAAGGTTAAGAATGAAGAATAAGGGAACTGGCAATATAGATAATTGAATAGGAGATGTGCTTTTGATAAATGCTGAATATGAAATGTGAGGAGAGCTGTTGGAAAGAAACACTTCAAAAACTCTGTCTTAATATTGGCTAGTAATAAGAAGGTGTGATAGGAATGTGGTGTAGGGTTTGATGGTGCAAAGAAGGATAGGTTATTTTAAGGATGAGTCTTTAAGCAGGAGGAGGTAAGTGGGATAGAAAGTTTGGAGAGAAGTTGAGAAATGGCAAATTGGCAGGGATAGATGAAAATATTACTGTTGTGAATAATCAACGAAGTAGGCGAAGATAGGTAGATTGATTGTATTTGGCAATTGTGTAATAAGCGTTTATTGAGAGCGCTTATGTTCGAGGAGGATTGGAGGGCAGCGTATAAGTACCCTTAATAATAAAGGGTAAACGAGATAAAGTGAACGTAGAAATTATAGAATGGGAATTCGTATTATTGTTAGCTTGTGGGAAGATTATGATGGTTTTTGGTCGAAAGAGTGCTCGAGTGACTGAAGGCTGATGTGAGAAACAAGGTGGTATTTAGGAGTGGTGGATGTGTGGAGCAAATGCTTTACCTTGAAGCAAAAATGATGAAGAAAAATGAGGAGAAAGAGAATGAATTGTGATTTAGGTATTTTATGGATTATGCACAGGAGTATGATGAAAGTTTAATATGGAAGCTCTATGGCAGGTGTTAGTGGTAGGTTTTGATGAATCAAAAGTTCTGCTATCACGATGATGAAGGTATGTGTAAGAAATAATGGAGTCAAAGTGATTGAGTTTAAATAATGCAATAGCTGTATTAATATCGGAATGAGGAAAGTTATTCCAATTTGTATATGGATGGGGTTAATGAAAGAATTATAAGAAATGGTGGTGGCAGGAAATGGTGTTAGAATGATGGATTATGGAAGAGGAAAGTGCCCTAAATATTATATGCGAATGATTTGGTTTTAAGTGGCGGTTTAGAGAGTTTGAGGAGGAATTGTAGAGAGGTTTGGCAGTGGTGTGTAAAAGAGGGGTTGAGATAACTTTTATATATAGGTAGGTTATGAGCTTGTTACGTGAGGACACCTCAATGTGAAGTTATGTTAGATGGGTGAGCAGCTGGAACAGTGTTTGACTTTAAATATTTGGGATATATGTTGGATGAGAAGGGAACGGATGATGCAGAGTGTAGTAGGGAAAGTTTAGTGAATGGCAGCAAGGTGGCTGGTGCAATAATCGTGGGGTGATGTAAGGGGCTAGTCTGAGTGCACTAGGGTCTTTACATTGAGGGCTATGTTGTTACCTGTGTTATTTGTATTGTGGGACTATGGTCTGGAATAAGAAGTATAGAATAAAAGTCAATGTGTTCAGATGGACATTAGGGACGTGCTAGGTGTGAGAAGAATTGATAACATAAGGATACAATGAACGTATCAGAGGTTGTGTGGTCCTACTGTGAATGAAAGGGAGGTAACAGAGAATAAATGTAGTTATATGTCTGAGATTGGTTTGTTCATTGTGAAGGCATGATGATAGTCAAGAGTGGTGAGTGTGTTACGGGAACGACCGGCTGACGATTACGAAGAAAGTGAGATTGAGTCAGTAAAAAATGTCTGAAGGAGAGAAATGCGAAGCTTTGCAGGGCGTAGAAGAAAGGTGCACTAATATGAGTGGTATATAGCGATTGGCTTTGTGAGGGGGTTATGGGTTAAGTGGCCACCTGGCCAAAGGACAGATCATCAATATTGCGATGAGATGTATGTGAGAGTTCCGTCGCCGGGTCCGTGAAGCATCTAGGGTGGATTTATGCTTGCACGAAGTTCTCACATGGTATCAAAGTTGGCGATAAGGTGGTTTTCTTTCAACCTTGCTTCAATACTTCTAACTACTTTTTGTTTCCAGTGTATAGTTCGACCTTATCACCCGAGCTTTGGGAGAGAAAGGATAGGGTGACGAACTATATTATATATACTTACTATATTATATATATATATCCATATTATATACATATATTATATAATACTATTATATATAAGGTATATATATTATATATATATATAATATTATATATATTTAAATATATATAATTATACTAATACTGAAAAATTGAAATTTTTTTTACCAGTTAAATCCACTCGGAAGTGGTACACCTAATTCAAGGAGCAGGGCGCAGAAAATAAGAAACAGAAAAAAACACCCAAGCCTATCTTAGCGCAAAAATCCTCTCATTGCAGTGCAGACGTGAGCTTTAGAGGGAAGATTAAATAGCAGCTGGAAAGGAAAGAGAACCACAACGAAACAAGTCCTGGTGGGTTTATTATAGCAATATATATGGTGAGAGCAGGCACCTTTGATGATTCGAGGGCGAGCAAGCGTGGTGGAATGGACGAGGTCAATCCCCGACATCTGCCGCTGTAGTAAAAAAAAATAAACTTTAAAAATAATGAACTTTTTCGCAATAAATACATAAAAAAATAAACATACTTAAATCTCAAAATACTTTTGATAGCTAAAATATTTATATTTTAATACCGTAAGAAGCATCTTATCTTTTACCATGCAAGAATATGCTTACAGTTTTCAGTAAGAGC
>JABUQX010024526.1:22500-40270 GCA_015478945.1 Trachelipus rathkii | reverse complement strand
TTCAATATTTTTCTCCTCCTCAAACTATCACCTTACTCTTATCTACATTTACTTTCAAACCTAACCTTTTACACACGCCTATCATCTTCTCAAACTTCTTTTCATAATCATCACAAACCCAAATACATCGCTCAATAGGAAGGGCCCACCTCCACTCTCTTCTTCCCCATCCATTCTAACACCTTCCTCCCTACCACCTCAAACTCTAATCTTTCATCACCCCATCCATATACAATTAAATAGTTCAAAGGGACCTAAAAACATCCCTACCTCCACTCCACTATATTAAAAACCATTCAGCTCAACTCCATTTAACTCTTACACCAACAACGAATTCACTACAGCACATAAATGCAGGTGGAGGTCCCCTACACCTTAAAAAAAAATATTAAAAAAACCTACATTACTTTTGATTCATTCGTAAGCCTACTACCACACCATATATCCACTAGCACTTGGTTAAGGCCTGTCCTATTAATCTTATCAGCCTTGTTTTAGACTTCATTGATTTTAATGAATGAGTCACAGAAGAGATTTTACTCTCCTCAGCGGGATTCGACAAACATTGGACACCGCGTTGCAGTGGTAACAATCCGAATGCTTAACCACAGGCAGCCACGTCCCCAAAAAGAAACGTTCAGCCGTTAGTGTTTTAAGCTTCCGGTTTTCTCATCCCATAATTGCTGAGTACTCAAAGGCTGGCCCCCATAGTATAAAGAGAAAACATATCTGAAATAAATACTAGCTCTCTTTCAATTCCTTCGCGATAAAAGAAACCCCCCAAAAAACCCTACATAATCATTAGTTAACAACTCCTTCAGATCGAGCATCAAATACGTCGCGCTCCATTCTTGAGATTCATCAGAAATTCTATATATACCTGAGGATTTAACCATTCTTCAACTTTCATCACTTACCCAATACTTAACTTCCCAATATCAATATAAGAATATAATAAAAATAAGAATAATAATAATGATATTAATATATTCATAATTTTGTCCCTTCAGTTTAAAAATCTAGAGAGCAGAAACAAAGACATTAGAAAAGCAATTTTTTTTTTAAAATAAGTGCAATTATTTCAGTGACCTTATTCTTGATTTAGTATATTCTGGAAACTACTCACTCCCCCCATAAGAATAGGACATACTGGGAAGGGGAATTTTTCGCTGAAAGAAAGAAAAATTCTCTTTAAGAGCAAGCTGAACCGATTTTAATTTTTATTGCTTATTTAAGTATTATTAATTTAATTATTCTTTTCTAATTTATGAATAATTAAATATAGAACATTGATTTTTTTTATTTAAAAAAAAAAAAAAAGTTCCTGAAGACGAAATGTTTTTTTCACTTGGACGATAACCTTTCAAGTTTAAACCCAGAATGTGCACCCAAGCGGAACTCGCTATCAGACCTTATTACCATTATTTATAACTAATTTATAATTGACTTCAAATTTAGCAGAAGGAAATAACTAGAGAGGACCTCTTACAACCATTTGATTGTGTCTATACGGAGAGTTATAAAATCCATGTTATAAGGTGTGCAGTAATACAATCGGATTGTGACTTGACGAGAAATCCCACGTTTTCGATTCTTAAAGAGGTTTCACCTCCTTGATAAGTCGCAGAAAAAGTATTGAATGAGACACTATTAAGAATAAAAAATGTTTCCAGTATTGGCTTGTAAACAATCCATATTTGTTCGGTTCTAAGCTTAAAAACTGGACTTAAAATTTGCTTCTACTCTCTTAATTTGCTTCAACACACGAGAAAGAATATTTTCTAACCATCAGCTTCTTATTTCAAAATTTGTCAAAACCTCAAGTTTTTCTGTTAAATCAATGAATTGAGAGAGAGAGAAGAGGGAGAAGAAGAGAGAGAGAGAGAGAGGAGAGAGAGAGAGAGAAGAGAGAAAAGAAGAAGAGAGAAAGAGAGAAAGGAAGAGAGAGAGAGGAGAGAGAGAAGAGAGAGAGCAGAGAGAAGAGAGAGAGAGAGAGAGAGAGACGAGAGAGAGAGACGAGGAGTAAGAGAAAGAGAAAAAGAAAGAAGAAAGATAAAAGAGAAAAGAGAAAGAGAAGCGAGAAGAGAGAAGGAGAGGAGAGAAGGAGAGAGGATGAAGGCAGAAGGAGAAGGAGAAGAGAGAAGAGAAGGAGAAGGAGAGGAGAAAGTAGAGAGAATAGAGAGAGAGAAGAGAGAGAGAGAGAGAGAGAGAGAGAATGGAGAAGAGAAAGAGAAGAGGAAGAAGGAGAGATGACTTTCAGGAGGAGGAGGACGAGAGAGAGAGAGAGAGAGAGAGAGGAAGAGAAAGAGAAAGAGAAAGAAGAAAGAGAAAGAGAAAGAGGAAAGAGAAGAGAAGAGAACAGAGAGAAGGAAAGAGAGAGCAGAGAGAGAAGAGAGAGAGAGGAGAGAGAGAGAGAGAGAGAGAGAGAGAGAGAGAGAGAGAGGAGAGAGAGAGAGAGAGAGAGGAGAGAGGAGAAGGAGAGAGAGAGAGAGAAGAGAGGAGAGAGAGAAGAGAAGGAGAGAGAGAGAAGAGAGGAGAGAGAAGAGAGAAGATGAAGAGAGGAGAGACATGGAGCATAACAGGGAGAGAAGAGAGAAGAGAGCAAGAGAGAGAGAGTAGAGAGAGAGAGAGAGAATTCTCTCTAGCGAAACAAACCTAAAACCTTTCGCAACAGTGTATGACTATGGTTTGACAGCCGCACAGCACAGTGGCGGCCCCAGATATATGAAGCTACCGTATTTTCACAATTCCTCCCACCCAATTCACACCCAACTAAGCCAGGTAATAAAATAGGTCATTTCTGATCCATCTGGTGGGAGTCAGATCTGCAGATGATTACAGATGCCTGAGCCAGCTGGGCAGGATTAGAGACAGGAACGAGGAAAAGGGGAAAAGGATCCCAACAACCGCCACCCAAGAAGATATTTGGAAGTATTACTTATATACTCAATTACCTCTGGGTGAGACGAAGCTAAGCGTAAAAATGGCAGCTTTCTGCTCTTTCACGATATTTCAATTTTCATTCTTGGAAATAATAATAATAATAAAATAACTAATAATAATAATAAATCAATAATAAAATAATATAATAATATATAGGGATGCCACCGGATCTCCGGTTGGCTAGGACATCGCCTTTTTAAAGATCTCCGATCCGGACCGGGAGACCTGATGATCTTTGAAAGAGGTAGTTTTTGGAAAATAAAACAACAGATTGTTATAATTCAGCGAAAGTAATCTGAGACCATTTAATAAAATAAAGTCTTAGAAGGTAACTAGATCTCAATACAAAAGTGTAAAAAAAAAATATATTTTAATATAATTTTGTTGTAGTGATAATATTTAGTCAAAATTATAAGTTTATAATTATATATATGAGTAGGTTAGATTATACACCATTTACTGAAATTGGACTAACTTATTTATAAACAACTTAAATGGGTTTGATATCCAAAATGACTACCCCTAACAAAAATACACTTGGAACTAATCCTAGCTTATAAATGCAATACGAATAAGGAAATGAAATTTAGTAAAAGAAACCGTTTTACAAACATCAAAATGCCATCATGGCAAAGAGCTTAAAAAAATTATTGATATATTCCATTAAGTCTATTTAAATTATTAAAGACTTATGAATGGATAGTCTTAAAACAAAAACTAACATTTGAATATATAAATACACATATATATATATTTATATATATATATTAATATATATAATATATATCTATATATATACTTATCGTCAAGTGTAGGGTTTCATCCACCTAAGCCCAGACAGGGCCACAACATACCCGCCTTCACAAAGACACACCAGCAACCCCCCCCCCCCCGACCATTCACTCCTATATGCACCTTTATTCTCGCTATCTGCAAAACTCACTATTCCAACTCTTTCCTATATTTTCCCAGACCAATTCCTTTACAACTACAATCATTTTTTCCTTCGATCGCTCCCGCGATTCCACTCGATCCTAACCACTCACCACGATACATCTGAAGCTTAACCACAGACTTTTTCTTTCCTTCTACACATGACCAACCACCTACATTACTATTCGATTAATATATCTCTCATTTATTATCCTTTCTTCACACACCAAACTTTAATATTTCATTCTCATTTATCATTCTGTCTCACACCTACACGCCCACCTAAAGATTTCACATTCTTAAAACATTGGAACGTTTAAGATCATACCTTCTTATTCCAGACACCATAGTCTCCTACCTATACGATTAACACAGGAGGTAAAAACTTTACCCCATACATGTCTAAGCCCTAAGCAACACTCAGAAACTTATGTCCTTTTACAATTCACCAACAGTCGTAATTTGCACCCGCAACCTTCCTTGCCATCACAATTTCCTTACTACAACTCTGTACTCATACCCGTTTCCCTTCCTGTAAACATATATATAGTTTAAACACTAAATTTAAATCTACCATTTAATTGTAAATGTCTATTCTTTTTGTTTCTACCTTCCGTCTTTAATATCTTCGCAATTCACTCGAGATTTTTAGAAAACGCCTCATTTTCATCGATCTTTTTGTGTTCGAGATTTGCTAATTTACTTTTAATCTCCTGGAAGAGGTGAAAAGCAAAACTTCCTCATAAAATCAAAAACAATTAATTTACAATCAATCAATTAATAAATAATAATATTAATAATAATAATCAATAATAATAATCATAATATAATAACTAAATAAATACTTGGTGATGAGGCATTCCACAATTTCACATACTGATTCCATCACAATTGATTCTTTAGTTATCTATGCACAAAATATTCCTATTTGATTTTACTAAAATTCTTTTTCCGACAATAACTGACTCCGAAAAAATTGCAGATTCTTAAAATTCTCATGCTGATTCATCATTATCTCATAATATAAATGAATAATGAATAGTTTAATAAATAATTCATAAGTAATAATAATAATAAATAATACATAAAATCAATAATTAATCATAATAATCTTCTTTCTTCTTCACCTACCTTATTTTCCCAAGAATTGGTAAGTCAAGGAGCGCTACAAGCTCGGAAGACAGAAAGCAAGTAGGAGAGAGTATGACAAATTATCCGAAGAAGAAAGCCCCAGCCTTGACCGCCCCCTTCTTGTACCATTAATTAGGTGAAAAAACTCGTCACAGACAGAAAATCCACCTAGAGCTTCATGGGACCCGCGAACGGCCCTCACATGGGCAAATTCCGTCAAGTAAGGGTTATCCCCTGGCCAACGGTGTGCCACAACAATGGCCCCATACAAAACCCCGCATTCTCTCCTATTCATGCAGCCTTTTATTCTTCGCCTCTGCCAAATCTCACTTTCTCTCCTTCAAGACATTCGTTCACCGAACTCAATCCACTCTTCTCTATCGGTCTCCCCAAGCCGCCGTTCCCAACCACACTCATCCAGCTATACATCGCTTAACCAACCGACTATGCATTGTTCCTCTCTACAACAATACATCAACCATCTTCAAACATACCTTTCATTAATATCTACTTGATACCCCTTTCTCCCCACACCACAACAACTCTTCTACATACCGTTATTCATTCACTCATCTGCTTATTAATGTATTCTCAACACCTAGCATGCCCCATAAGATTTGATCCAATCGAACCACATTGAACTTTAGATCTTATTCTTATTCAGCCTAGCTCACTAACCAAACAAACACACGGTACAACATACCCTCATGCTTTAAGACTCTACCGCACTCAGACTTATCCCCTTGACTGGTGGCGGCCGTCTTAGATATGCACCAGCAACGCTTCACTGAACATTTATTTCAAACTTTCTACTACCACACTGCTGCAGTTCAATCCGTTCCCTTTCTCATCCAAACACATACCCTAAATATTTAAACTCAGAACACTTTTTTCCAGCTACTCACCATCTACTAAAAATTTGCATGTCAATGACTATGTACCTCACTCACAACCATAAACCTTACTCTTATCACTACGTTTACTATTTCAAACCCCTCCTCTTTACATACGCTGCCAAACTCTTACAATCCTCTCAAAACTCTTCTCTCAGATCGCCCACACAGAACCAAATCATCCGCATGATAATAATAAAAAAAGAATTGGGAAGACCTCTATCTTCTTTTTTTGCTTTCGCTAATTAAGCTTTTTTTCTCTTTTTTATCTTATTAGAACTTTCATTTTTAGTTGTTGCGGTAAATCTCGTAAATGCGAATACTTAAAATTTTTCCTGAACAATCCGGAGTGAAACACTGAACGCCTAAAAAATCCTGACGAAAAATAAAAACATTTTACTTAGAAATAATATCAATAGCTAGGCTTACTTAGGCCTGTTTCTTAGTTAGTGTCATTACATAATTTATAAAGCATAAAATGTTTTTAACCATCTCTACCAAAATTGTTTATCAAGGTCCCATCTATATGAATTTAAATCGTGGAGCTAGAAGTATATGAGCGTTTACAGCGGGTTAGAAATATACGAGCGTTTAAAACGTGTTAGAATTATACGAATGTTTAAAACAAGTTTGAAGCAATCGAATACATGAAACATTCATTGATTTATTCAATTGGTTAGGGAGGCGTTAAAAACGCGATTCTAAAGCCGCATTTTAAGCGCTCGTATAGAATGGGTCTAACATAACTATGAGTAAAAAAAATTATAGATTAGAATGATTAAAAATATTAAATTCGAACCTTGTCTGTTTTTTTGCCAGGTTGTACATTGTCATCTGCCTGCTCTTCCTTCAAGATCTTCCAACAACAAGGATGATAACATATAGAACATGATTCTTCGCATTCAACTTCCACATAACCACGAAAATCGGGATCACTGAAAAAGGAAGTTAAAATACATCATCATCTCTCTCATATTTTCCCACGAGAAAACACAATGAAAATTAAAGAAAACTTTTCCCAAAGGTGAAGAAAAAGTTTGATTTAAATTGAAGAAGGATGAGATGATCCAGTAAACATAAAGGCCAAGAAAAAAGTACCAAATGTTTAGTAATAATAAATTAACAGCCTAAGCAATTAATCGTGATAAACATCAGTAAGCTGTTAAAAATTTTTTGCTGAAGCTGTTTTACACTTATACTGCTACTAAATGGATTTATCATTTACTTGGAGGTAAATATAACTTGCCTCCTCTGTGGGCAAACCACTGCAAATTGCAAATTAAAATCAGTGTAGAGGCCTTACCACTGAACCATCCTCAAAGTCAAAATAAAATACTTGATTCATGAGCAATCCTAAGTGAACGGGCTCCTGTTAAGTCAATTTCACCCTGTCCTGCCCTCGCGATCTTCAGATTTTAAATTATGTTATTGTAATATTAAAATAATTTAAAATCAGAAAATAAATTTTCTGACAGAGTGAAAACCTGGAGTAATAAATCTGATAAGAGACTATTCATTTAAGAGCTGTTCTTGAACGAATTACTATCAGTTTAAGTAACGGTACAAGAATAAGAACAGAGTTACGTTGATAACTTCTGATTTAATAATCTTGATAAAAAATTGAAAAGTCTCTGAAATCTCAGAAACTTTTCAATTTTCCATCAAGAAGATTATTAAATCAAGTATCACGATTTCCTGTTTCCGAACCTTGCCTGCGTTATTTAATTAAAGGTGTTCATTTCTTTAATCGAGTAATGGTTTAAATATATTAACTCGTATAATTAGAATATTTGAAAAACCCCCACTCATCAATAATTAAATGAAATAAATTAATTTATATAAATTGTTAAAAAAGGTATTTATTTTTTTTTCTTGTTTATTTTTTTTTTATATTTTTTTTATTTTTATTTTTTTTTTTTTTTTTCTTTTGTTTTTTTTTTTTTTTTTTTTTTTTGTTTTTTTTTTTTTTTTTTTTTTTTTTTTTTTTTTCTTTTTTTTTTTTTTTTTTTTTTTTTTTTTTTTTTTTTTTTTTTTTTTTTTTTTTTTTTTTTTTTTTTTTTTTTTTTTTCTCGTTAAAAAGATACTTTTTCTTGATTATTTACTATGCTTCAAATACCGGAAATAATATATCATATATATTTTATATATATTATATATATATATATATATATATATATATACATATTGAATTTGTATTAAAAATATATATTATACATAAAAAGAAATTAAAAATATATATATATATATATCAATATAATATATATATATAATATATATATACAGAGGATAAAATATCGACAATTTTAAAATTACTATTTTGAACATTAATACAGTTTAAATGACGAACATCGTGTTAAGGGTGAGGGGCGCCATGCTCCTTCATTGTACCATTTCTGCAACAATAATAAAAAAATATAATGACACTCTACGTCCTACTTATATTTAATTGAACTGAAAGTGAAGTTTGAGATTCAAACACAAGTTTGATGAGCTCGAGTTTCAACCCAGTCTCTATCAAACTGACCCAAAAGTTTGCAGATAAACTGACCCAAAAAGTGTGGAGGGCGAAATCTGCGACGATTCGCTTGCCGACACGTTTGATCAAGTAAAACGTTGCAAACTTTCACGTTCACACCATTCAGTTTTATCTGCAAACTTTTTTTTTTGTTCAGTTTCGTAGGGACATTGGAATGAAGCTCGAGCTCATCACGCTTTTTAGGAGGTTGTCAAATTTCATTGAGTTCAAGTAAATCGTCTACTGTTGCAGTCCACGCACATTTTACTCGATATAATTAACTTGATCAAGGAAATCATTACGCTCAGACGGGCCTTAACTTTGACATTAGTCTCAATTTTAACTCTCGACTCTAACTTAAAATGTGTCAAGTGATTTTTGACTCTGAAACCTTACTTTACAGTTCAATAAAACAGTAACTATTTGTTTATGAAACTCTTCAATTGCTTAATTTTTTTTTTTTAAAGGGATAAGATAGTTAGCAGGGTTGTGGAGTCGGAGTCGCGGAGTTTGAAGAGCGTGGAGTCGGAGTCAGGCAAGTTTTGAAAAGGGTGGAGTTGGAGTCTAAAATTTTTGAGAGGGTGGAGTCGGAGTCGTGAAAGTCGGTAATTTTCAAAGGGTGGAGTCGGAGTCAGTAATTTTCAAAAGGGTGGAGTCGGAGTCAGTAATTTTCAAGTGGTCGGAGTCGGAGTTGGAGTCGGTAATTTTGAAGAGGGTGGAGGCGGAGTCGGAGTCAGAAAATTTTTGAACCGACTCCACAACCCTGATAGTTAGACCAATGCCTAATTTAAACACTCAACTGCAATGTTTACGATCTGTCCAAAAGATTTAATTACCAGCAAAGAGCTTAATCATTTTGAAAACCCCAATAATAATCAGGCTCGAGGAACCATTACATCACTCACTAATTTTATACTGAATAGATTATAATTTTACCCAAAAATAAACGTAAGGATTACCAAATAACCTTTTAATTCGAAAGATATTCAGCACCAATATATAACATATTATAAGAATAACTAGAATACTACTATTACTAATATAAACTTTAAATACATAAGTTTTTGGTACCTTTAAAGCTGTTGGTGACGTCTCCTCTATAGGTTCCGTGGTACCAGGCCAGAATAAGGAATAAGTTTTGGTGTTATTTTCCATAAGTTGTGAACACAATATAGCGTGGTGGATAACATTTGTTTGGCTGTTGGAGAGCGAAACAAGTTGTAACAGTAATAAAGAATTTCTAAAGAACTAGCTGGCATCTACAGAAACACTTATATCAACGTCACTTCCCTACCCACAAATTCAACTAGAAGAAAGGAACAAAAAAGAAAGCAAAAGAAAGAAAGCAGAAAAAAAAAAAAAAAAAAATTGAAAGGAAATGAAAGGAAGAGGTATTAACTTTAAAAGAAATAGTGACCAACTACCAAAATTTATTCATTGAAGAGAATATGACTTAGTACTCTAATAATAATAATTAAAATAATACATATAATAATAATAATAATAATATAATAATAATAATATAAGTTATTAATACAGAAACGATATTGGAAAATAAGCAGGTCTCCGCCGGAATTCTAGCCGCAACATGTTGAGCTTAACAAAAAAACCAATCTCGATGGCCTTAAAACTTTCGTCCACTCCACAAAAGCCAAAAATTGAGCACTTGAATTATTTTACCTCGTTCGCCACATGCGTGGTTTCGGATTACCGGCGACACTTACTTTCTTTTTCAATGTCTTTATTTAATAATAATAATAATAATAATAATAATAATAATAATAATAATAATAATAATAATAATAATAATAATTAATAAAACTTCTCTAAAATTTCAAAAGCTTTGGAGAGCCAATAGTAGACCGCGGGTAAAAAGGAAAATCCATCTCGATTCGCGATAAAAAGTAGGTTATTCTTCACATCTTTCATAGAGTTGATATTTAATTTAATTTTGCATACTTCTATCATGTACCTCACAACGTACGCCTCACAACAATCATTCTTACCCTTTAAAATAAAAATAAGATAAAAAATTATTCAAGAAATTTTTGGAAATATCTTTTTTTAACTTCATTTTATGACATGAACGTGTTCTTTTTCACTGCATACTCTAATATACTGCTTAGAAATAACTTTCTTTTCTTTTAAACTAAATATGTTTATCCATTGTAGTTTTAGGACAGATTAGATAGGAAAAGATTTTAGCTCAGTAGTTTTAGAACATGATGGGTAAGGATACTTTATATCTCAATAATTCTGGTCACACCTTAGTAGTTTTACGAGATATTAACATAGTTTTTAAGAGGTAACATTTTAATATTTCTAATACAAGCTGGGTAGATAGAAGTTATGAATCATTAGTTCTAGTAAAGATTAAGTAAGGTTAGTTAGTGTATGGTTAGTTTGATAACAGGTAGATAGGGAAATATTACATCCCAGTAATTCTAGGACAGGTTAGGTATGTATGTATGGGCTTTGCACATTTTTCAACAATTTGTGTGTATATATATGCAAGGCTTTCTAAAATTAAAAAACATATAGAAAAAGGGAAAAAGCAAATGGGATACATAAAGTAACAGACTAATTGATTATTTGTGTCCTAAAACCTGCATCCACATTTGAAACAAGAAGGAACTTTTTAGCTGCTTATTGTTGCCGGGTGTTTCAAACATTGTTCAAAAACAAATACGAACTCGTACAAAACATTTTGTCCACAACGAAGCAAAGGAAATCAGAAGAACATTTAAATTTTTCTTGTTTCAGACAACATTTATTACTAATAACAAGGTGTCCTCACCCAACTGTAACAGCGTTTATTTTGATGCTGTAGTGAACAATGACTGAGGGATACTTATTTCTCGCAGCTGCAGTATTTATAGTGATTAGTGGTAAAGTGGATCAAATCCTCAAAATGGCAAAAAATAAACAAATAAATACAGATCAAGCTTCTAATTTTTTTACACAAGTTATTATCGTTCTCAACAAAACTGACCAATCAAATTTTCCATTTTCAGCCCCTAAAGCTTTACTGATTATCTCCAAACATCATCATTTACATTTCTACATTTATATTTTTTTCCTGTGGTCTGTAGGCACCCATAAACACTTTATTTTCTGTACTTGTCAATTAATTCAACAACTCGGACATTCTTCCACCTAATTTTACACACATTTTCAAGAAATGCTTCTAATGTACCCCAAATGTATTATACACTGAACAAAGTGTACAAGCTTAAGAAACATTTATTAGTATTACGACTCGTTACCGTGTGTTTCCTTTTTTTTTTTTAACTTCAAATGAAAACGGGAAAAATATGGCGATTTCTGATACTAGCAAACAATAATTTAAATAAACATTCGAGAGCAACATGAAACAACAGGGAAATTTTGGTTAAGTTAATTTTAAATCTTTTAATTATTGTTGTTGTTGTTGTTGTTTTGGTGCTTTGATGTTTTGAGAGTGAATTAAATGTAAAGCCTAAAACAACGTTCGCTCTTAAGCAACCACACGGAACTTTTTGTTGATGTTATATGTTCCTTAAAAAAAATTTCCCTGTTGTTTCATGTTGCTCTCGAATGTTTATTTAAATTATTGTTTGCTAGTATCAGAAATCGCCATATTTTTCCCGTTTTCATTTGAAGTTAAAAAAAAAAAAGGAAACACACGGTAACGAGTCGTAATACTAATAAATGTTTCTTAAGCTTGTACACTTTGTTCAGTGTATAATACATTTGGGGTACATTAGAAGCATTTCTTGAAAATGTGTGTAAAATTAGGTGGAAGAATGTCCGAGTTGTTGAATTAATTGACAAGTACAGAAAATAAAGTGTTTATGGGTGCCTACAGACCACAGGAAAAAAATATAAATGTAGAAATGTAAATGATGATGTTTGGAGATAATCAGTAAAGCTTTAGGGGCTGAAAATGGAAAATTTGATGGTCAGTTTTGTTGAGAACGACAATAACTTGTATGTAAAAATTAGAAGCTTGATCTGTATTTATTTGTTTATTTTTTGCCATTTTGAGGATTTGATCCACTTTACCACTAATCACTATAAATACTGCAGCTGCGAGAAATGTATCCCTCAGTCATTGTTCACTACAGCATCAAAATAAACGCTGTTACAGTTGGGTGAGGACACCTTGTTATTAGTAATAAATGTTGTCTGAAACAAGAAAAATTTAAATGTTCCTCTGATTTGCTTTGCTTCATTGTGGACAAAATGTTTTGTACGAGTTCGTATTTGTTTTTGAACAATGTTTGAAACACCCGGCAACAATAAGCAACTAAAAAGTTCCTTCTTGTTTCAAATGTGGATGCAGGTTTTAGGACACAAATAATCAATTAGTCTGTTACTTTATGTATCCCATTTGCTTTTTCCCTTTTTCTATATGTTTTTTAATTTTAGAAAGCCTTGCATATATATATATATATATTGTTGAAAAATGTATTCTGTCTCGTTTTAGTAAATTTTTGGTTATGTTTAATATAATTGATACTTTCTTCTTTTGTTATAATATATTCTACACTATGCACATTTAAACCATTAAGACCGCTTACTGTATCTGTTTTGTATATATACTTACTTTGCCGCCTCCCCCTCTCCTCCTATGAGAAGCGGGTGACCTCGAGATACCTCGCTCACATTTTAGGTCGGATCCAGAGATTTAAGTTTTTTAGTTGCATCTGATGTCCTCCAAAACCGAGCAATCCAATAAAAGATGTTTTGTGTTGTCGTTTGCTTGGGAGAGACATTTTTGACAGTAGGTTGAATATATACACAAATAAATTTACCGATATATCTTTTTTGTTTCTTTTAATTAACAAAATTATAAGTTAATGTCATAAAATGAAGTTAAAAAAAGATATTTCCAAAAATTTCTTGAATAATTTTTTATCTTATTTTTATTTTAAAGGGTAAGAATGATTGTTGTGAGGCGTACGTTGTGAGGTACATGATAGAAGTATGCAAAATTAAATTAAATATCAACTCTATGAAAGATGTGAAGAATAACCTACTTTTTATCGCGAATCGAGATGATTTTCCTTTTTTACCCGCGGTCTACTATTGGCTCTCCAAAGCTTTTGAAATTTTAGAAGAGTAAGTTCTTTATTAATTATTATTATTATTATTATTATTATATTATTATTATATATTATTATTATTATTAGTTATTAAATAAAGACATTTATGAAAAAAGTAAAGTAAGCATGTCCCGCCGGAATTCGAAACCAGCATGTCGCGAACAGCCCCAAGGTAAAATAATTCAAATGCCAAGTTCATTGGCTTTGTGGGAGTGGACGCAACGTTTAAGGCCATCGCATGGATTGTTCTTTTTTTTGTTACCAACATTGCTCGGCTAGAACTCCGCGGAGACACTGCTATATTTCAATATCTTTCTTGTATTTAACAACTTATTATTATTATTATTATTATTAATTATATTATTATTATTATTAATTTTATTATTCATTATTATTTAGACGGGGTATAGGCCTGCAACTTTTATTTAAAAAACATTTTGTGGTAGTGACAAATATTTGACAGTTTATACCATCCATTTTCCTTTTCTTTTATTTTTTTTTTTTTTTTTTTCTGCTTTCTTTTTTTTTTTTTTCTTTTTTGTTCCTTTCTTCTAGTTGAATTTGTGGTAGGGAGTGACGTGGATATAATTTTTTCTTAGAGCCACCTATGTTCTTAGAAAATTTCTTTTATTGACTGTTCGACAACTTGTTTCGCTCTCCACACAGCCAAACAAATGTTTATCCACACACAGCTATATTGTCGAAAGTTCACAACTTATGGAAATAACACCTAAACTATTCCTTTATTCTGCCTGGTACCACGGAACCTACTAGAGGAGACGTCACCAACAGCTTTACAAAATACGAAAAATTTCATATATTTCTAAGCTCTATAACACATTTTGATTAAAATATCTTCTTTACTCATATATATTTTAATGCTTGTCGAACTATTGGTGATATTCTATTAAATCTATTCAGCTATAAAAATTAGGAGTGATGTTAATGTTCCTCGAGCCTATATTATTGGGGTTTCAAAATGATTAGCTCTTTGCTGGTAAATTAACTTTTGGACATCGTAAACATTTGCATTGAGTGTTTAATTTACGCATTGTCTGACTATCAGGGTTGTGGAGTCGGTTCAAATATTTTCTGACTCCAACTCCACCCTCCAGCATTTTAAAATTACCTGACTCCAACTCCGACTCCGACCACTTGAAAAATACCGTACCGACTCCACCCTTTTGAAACATAACTGGACTCCGACTCCACCCTTTTGAAAATTACCGTCTCTTGAGACTGAGACTCCACCCTCTTCAAAATTACCGACTCTGACTCACCCCTTTTCAAAATTTGCCAGCTCCGACTACCACTCTCTCTCAAACTTACGGACTCCGCGAACTCCGACATCCCACACCCTGCTAACTATTTATCCTTTAAAAAAAAAAATAAAGCAATTGAAAGAGTTTCATTAAAACAAATAGTTACTGTTTTATTGAACTGTAAAGTAAGGTTTCAGAGTCAAAAATCACTTGACACATTTTAAGTTAGAGTCGAGAGTTAAAATTGAGACTAATGTCAAAGGCCCGTCTGAGCGTAATGATTTCCTTGATCAAGTTAATCATATCGAGTAAAATGTGCGTGGACTGCAACAGTAGACGTTTTACTCGACTCAATGACAATTTTACAACACTCCTAAAAAGCGCGTGATGAAGCTCGCAGCTTCATCTCAGATCGTTCCCTACGAAACTGAACAAAAAAAAAAGTTTGCAGATAAAACTGAATGGTGAACGTGAAAGTTTGCAACGTTTTACTTGATCACCGTATCGCAACGCCGATATCGTCGAGAAAGATTTACGCACCTCCCACTTTTTGGTCAGTTTATCTGCAAACTTTTTTGGATCGTCAGTTGATACGAGACTGGGTTGAAAAACTCTGCGCTCATCAAACCTTATGGGGGGATATTGTCAAGATCTCATTCAGTTCATAAATTCAATAAGTAGTACGTTAGATTCATTATATTATTTTGCTTTATTATGTGCGCACAGAAATGTACAATGAGGAGCACTGGCGCCCTCACCCTTTAACACGATTCGTCATTTAACACCTGTATATGTTCACAAATAGTAATTTGGCCAAAGTCGATATTTATCCGAGGGTAACTGATATATATATATATATATATATATATATATAATATATATATATTATAAATAATATATATATATATATATATATATATATAAATCTAATATTATAATATATTATATATATTATATATATATATAATATTATATATAATATATATTTTTATTTTTGAATGACATGATTAAGTTAACATAAATTTACTAATTTTTAGCACAATAAAAAAGAAAAAAAAATAAATACTTTTCTAAAAATAATTTTGTTGTTAATTGAAAACTAAATAAAATTTATATAAAGTTAAAAAAAAATAAATTTTAATACTAAAGTTCACACGAGGAGAGAAACACACGTAACTTTATGTTATCGTGTTTGTCTCATTCATCCACACTTTCCTTTTATTTACGATTGCAATAACCAAATAAATAAGTTAGTAGAATATACTATCTCTTATGGGAAAATTGAAACGGGCATTTTAAAATCTCCTTTGGGTTTTGTACCACTACATGTGCAAACTGAGTATTAACGTACTTGTACCTTACCATTGAACCATTATCAAAGCCAAAATACTTGATTCAAGAACAGCTCTTAAATGAATAGTCTCTTATCAGATTTATTACTCCAGGTTTTCACTCTGTCAGAAAATTTATTTTCTGATTTTAAATTATTTTAATATTACAATAACATAATTTAAAATCTGAAGATCGCGAGGGCAGGACAGGGTGAAATTGACTTAACAGGAGCCCGTTCACTTAGGATTGCTCATGAATCAAGTATTTTATTTTGACTTTGAGGATGGTTCAGTGGTAAGGCCTCTACACTGATTTTAATTTGCAATTTGCAGTGGTTTGCCCACAGAGGAGGCAAGTTATATTTACCTCCAAGTAAATGATAAATCCATTTAGTAGCAGTATAAGTGTAAAACAGCTTCAGCAAAAAATTTTTAACAGCTTACTGATGTTTATCACGATTAATTGCTTAGGCTGTTAATTTATTATTACTAAATCTTTAGTATTTTGTTGGTATATAGTTTACTTAATATTATTCCTTCTTCAATTTGACAGACTTTTTCTTCACCTTTGGGAAAAGTTTTCTTTAATTTTCATTGTGTTTTCTCGTGGGAAAATATGAGAGAGATGATGATGTATTTTAACTTCCTTTTTCAGTGATCCCGATTTTCGTGGTTATGTGGAAGTTGAATGTGAAGAATCGTGTTCTATATGTTATCATCCTTGTTGTTGGAAGATCTTGAAGGAAGAGCAAGCTGATGACAATGTACAACCTGGCAAAAAAACAGACAAGGTTCCAATTTATTATTTTTAATCATTCTAATCTATAATTGCTTGAAACGCTTAAAGCGTTTAAAACGCTTAAAGCGCTTAAAACGCATAAAGCGCTTAAAACGCGTCAAAAGCGCGATTTGAATAAATCAATGAATGTTTCATGTATTCGATTGCTTCAAACTTGTTTTAAACATTCGTATAATTCTAACACGTTTTAAACGCTCGTATATATAAGAGGGTATATTTATACACTTCTAGCTCCACGATTTAAATTCATATAGATGGGACCTTGATAAACAATTTTGGATAGAGATGGTTCAAAAACAATTTCATGCTTATTAAACTTATTAATGCACTAACTAAGAAACAGCCTAAGTAAGCTAGCTATGTGATAATTATCTTCTAAGTAAAATGTTTTTATTTTTCGTCAGATTTTTTAGAGCGTCCAGTGTTTCACTCCGGACATTGTTCAGGAAAAATATTTAAGTCATCTCGCATTACGATGAAAGCAACAACTTAAAAATGAAACTTTCTAAGTGTAAAAAAAGAGAAAAAAGCTGCTTTGCCCAAGCAGAAAAAGAAGAAGCTAGGTCTCCCAATTTTTTTTTATTATTATATTCGGAATGATTTTTCATGTGTGGCCGAAATCTGAAGAGAGTTGAGAGAATGGTAGAGAGATTTGGCAGGTATGTAAAAGGAGGGTTTGAAAGTAAACGGTAGATAAAGAGTTAAGTTATGTTGTGAGTGAGGGACAGTCCTCAGTGTGAAGTTATGTGAGATGGTAAGCAGCTGGAACAAGTGTCTGAGTTTAAATATTAAGGGTATGTGTTGGATGAGAGGAACGGATGATGCAGAAGTGTAGTAAGAAAGGTGTGAGTTGTGAATGGTAAGGTTGCTGGTGCA
>JABUQX010024526.1:15000-17500 GCA_015478945.1 Trachelipus rathkii | reverse complement strand
TTTAAAAACACGCTTGAACGTTCTTTTTGGGGACGTTGGCTGGCTAGTGGTATAGAGCATCCGGTTATTGTTAACACTAGCAACGGCGGTGTCCAAATGTTCGAATCCCGCTGAATGGAGAAGTAAAATCTCCTGTGACTCATTCATTTAAAATGAATAGTATAGTCTCAACAAGGCATGATAAGATTAATAGGGAAGCCCTGTAACAAGTGCTAGTGATATATGGTGGTGGTAGTAGGCTTACGAATGAATCAAAAGTATGTAGGTTTTTTTAATATTTTTTTTATTAGGTGTAGGGGGACCTCCACTGCATTTTATGTCTGTAGTGAATCGTGTGTGTGTAAGAGTAAATGGAGTTGAGACTGAATGGGTTTTTAATATAGTGGAGTGAGGTAGGGATGTGTTAGGTCTCCTTGACTATTTAATTTGTATATGGATGGGGTGATGAAAGAATTAGAGGTTTGAGGTGGTAGGGGAAGGTGTTAGAATGATGGGGAAGAAGAGAGTGGAGGGTGCCCTTCCTATTGGACGCGATGATTTGGGGTTGTGTGATGATTATGAAAAGAGTTTGAGAAGATTGATAGGGTGTGTAAAAGGTTAGGTTTGAAAGTAAATGTAGATAAGAGTAAGGTGATAGTTGTAGGAGTGAAGGACACATTCCCGTGGTGATATCAATACATGTTGACGTGGTGAGCAAATTGAAACACTATAAGTTAAATATCTTAGGGTATCATATGTTGGGATGAAAAAGAAAGGATGATACACAGTCGTTAGTACCTGAAATTGTTAGGAAATTGTCAGAAGGTGCTGGTGCCAATTAGTATTCTCGAGTGAAACAAGACTAACAAAGGGACTAGTCTTGCAGTGGCCAGGATTTTACATGAGGGTATTTTACTGTAAATGTATATAGTAGTGAAACTATTGTGGGGAATCAGACTTTGTTTTAAATCAGCGCTTCTCAACCGGGGTCTAAATGGACCCCCATTGTAACTTTTACTAACATGCAAATAAATATTTAATTTAGGAATATTATATATGAGTAAATGGGGGTCATCATACGTAAAGTTATTACTCAAGGGGTCCACATACGTAAAGTTAGGTCTCAGGGGTCCTCATACGTAAAGTTATTACTCAGGGGTCCACATACGTAAAGTTAGGTCTCAGGGGTCCTCATACGTAAAGTTAGAACTCAGGGGTCCACATACTTAAAGTTAGGTCTCAGGGGTCCTCATACGTAAAGTTAGGACTCAAGGGGTTCACAAGCAAAAAAGGTTGGAAACATCTGCTTTAAAGTCAAAATGAGAGCTTTCAACATTCTTGCTCCCCTGAATGTCTTAGGACTTAGCTATCTCAGACCTAATTATCTTTATGGAGATTGACAATGAGGCGTGTTTAGCCGAAGGAGATCAATCTCATGATAATGTACAGGAACACCTGACTGAGTCCTGACCAAATATTATTGTACTACTCTGTCAGTTTCAGATACTGATTGACAAATACTAGTTGTTCTACATGCTCTTCACTTTCTTTACCCCGATTTTGTCGTATTCTCCATCTTATTTCCCGATAAAAATTTTCATGGCCCATCATTTGCAACCTCAGTGAAACAGAATTGGTAAAGCTCTTTTTTTTTCTTTGTACGACTCTTAGTCCATAACGTTAAACAAGGAATGAACTGAGGCTTCTTTTCTTCCAGGCATATTCACTTAACCACTTGTCCATTAGATAAATTTAAATCTCAAAATAAGTAACCTTTACTATGTCCAATCTTCTGTAATAAGCAATATATATATTAGTATTTTTAGTACACTAAAACTATGGCTTCAGCCAAGCAGTCCTAAAATTACCTATGAACCTATTCAGTCTGAAATATGAATAATTTAATTATTAGTTATATTTAAATCTAAGTCAGAGATTTTGGCTATAATTGACAGAATATCAGTCGTTAGCCTAAATGCATACTCTCATGTTGGAGTTGGACAGTTATAGCTTGTATGTTATTCTCTCTGAAACTGTATGAATAGTATGATACCAGTAAGCAACCATCTACAACAACTGTATGAATAGTATGATACCAGTAAGCAACCATCTACAACAACTGTATGAATAGTATGATACCAGTAAGCAACCATCTACAACAACTGTATGAATAGTATGATACCAGTAAGCAACCATCTACAACAACTGTATGAATAGTATGATACCAGTAAGCAACCATCTACAACAACTGTATGAATAGTATGATCCCAGTAGGAAACCAACTACACTCAAGTCAAGTCCTCAGCTCTCAATAACCTCTAATTTTTACTCCTAATAGTGATAACTAAGGTTGGTCGCCCACCAGGTGCGATGCGTGGTGCGCTCATTTTGAAGCGGTGCGGTACACAAATCCAGTGTACCGGTGACGTGCGATTTTTAAAATTTACATGTGCGGTGCCCGGTACGCAAAGAAACAGAGTTGCAGAGCACGGTGCGCATTGAAACAGGTGCGGTGCGTCTC
>JABUQX010024526.1:0-7500 GCA_015478945.1 Trachelipus rathkii | reverse complement strand
TCCGTATAGACCAATCCCTTCTTCCACCGCGCCTCGTCGGTACAGAATCCATTCGCACTCCCTTCTCATTCAGACGATTCCTTTTCTTTACCCACATACCACTTTTTTGAATCGGTCTCTTTCTGGGTTCCTGTTCCTATTCCCAACAAACACTCAACCTCCTACACTATTTCCAACTATTTTTCTACCTTTAACCCTCAACCGAGCAATCATTCATCCTTTCACATGCCAAACCATTCAAGTGTTACAAATCCTCACTTATAATCTCTCTTGTAATCGTTACTCCGGTTTCTCCTCCACACCACACAGTACTCCTATACATTTCCCGATCTCTTTATTCACTTCTATTTTCGAATCTTCAATTTCCTTCTAGTCACAACCCTTAATCACGACCCATAAAGATTTTAAAGAAACATATAAGACGAGTGAATTCTTCGCCAGCCCTCTAAAGACCACACCGCAAAGTCTGTGATTTCTTTGGTGGTGTACTAGCTAGATACGTAACTAATATAAAACTCCTCAATACGTTTTCTCTAACACAGCCAAAATACTTGGCATGTTCTGTTGTAACATACCCATTGAGCCAGAAATGGGTCTCATCGCTGAACAAAAAAATCTCGCGATAAAACAAGGGATTTTCATTGTCAACTAGCTGGAACAATTTGGAACGTTTGGCGGTTGGGTGAGGTCTTTCCTGGATGATTATTTTCAACACAATACTGGGAAAGAACGGATAGTAGACACTGGTCACGCTGTTTCAAATACAACCCCCATGTAAAACAAATCCACAAATGAATGCACCCAATACTATGTATATAATATATATAATATTATTATATATATATATATATATATACATATTATATATATATATATAGTATAGTATATATATATATCGATTAATATGAAGGATAAAGGCAGCAATAAAAGTACTTTAAACATAGAAACTTTTACTAAAATGGTGATAGCATGGCATATCGTTCCAGACCAAATTTTATAATTGGACATTTACTGGAAGCAAAATATAAAATGCCAAAAGCCCCCTATATAATATAATAGAATATATATAATAATAATATATATATATATTATAGATATAGTATAGTATAATAGTAATAGTATAAAGTAACTGAGAATGGGAGGGATGGCAACAAATATGACTAAAAACAAAACAATGAGTATAATAAAACTAATACATACCAGCTAGATCAGCAGTTCCTTTTGTGATCATTGCTACAGTCCCGAACTGCGCGCAAGCTACGTGACGCACGCACT
This sequence comes from Trachelipus rathkii, assembly GCA_015478945.1. Classification (NCBI taxonomy): domain Eukaryota; kingdom Metazoa; phylum Arthropoda; class Malacostraca; order Isopoda; family Trachelipodidae; genus Trachelipus; species Trachelipus rathkii. The sequence goes on along the minus strand of JABUQX010024526.1, from coordinate 6,225 downwards.
ACTTCACCGTCAAAGCGGGGCCAACTCGATCGTGTATCCGTTACAATCAATAATAATTAATATAATAATATTATGTATTATTATAAAACATATATATCTAAAAGTCGGCTGCGAAATATATTACATGACGCATATACGTAATGGAAGAAAGTATTAAAAAAAGAAATCATAAAATACTATTTGATAAATCTTATTGTATAAATTTTTTTCTTTGAAAATACTCTCAAATTAAAATTTGAGGAAATACAGAAAAATTAACTGCAAGAGGGCTTGCTATGCGACTAAGAGAAGATTCCGATTTTAATATTTTAGTATTATGAAGACAATTTCTTCTAATAATTACTGATTACTGAATAACTCATTTTTTAATCTTTATCTAAACAAGAACGTGAAAATTATGAGATTAATGCTTTAGCAGCCGCGGAATATATCCAGGAATCGGATCAGACGTACAATAATAAAAATTAGAAGATTAACAAAGCTCTCGCATAGAAAATATTAAGGAGAATAAATATATAAATAAAAATAAAAGAGTAATGTAGGGTTTATTTAACTATCAAGGAAAAAAGCGAGTCTCCCCGTAAAAAACGCTAATATAAGCTCGTAAGCCGTCTAATAAATCATCCATTTCGAATATAACCTATATTTTATACATAGTAAAAAAAGAACGTTTATGTTTTTGCAAAAAAACTCTTGGAAGAATTATAGATAACAACAAAATTAATTGAATGGAAAACAAATATATAAATCATAAACATTAATATTAGTTCATTTGCCCTCAAGGGCTTTTCCAAGATATCTATATACTATAAACACAGTTCTTACTTTGACTGGTTAAACAACGTTTGCACTACCTCTCGACTTGTGTATTGGCATTAATACCTCTCACAAGCATCTCTATAGACATAAAAGATACATGTTGACGAACAATCTCTTAACAGTAACTCTATACATCATACGCGACTCACAGAAATTTCAGGCACAAATGCCTTAAAGGATAACTCTATATAGACTTAGATAAATTTTATCTCAATATACAAATATATTAATACCAGTGCGAGTGTTGAACGCCTCATTTTCAGGCATCATGCAAAGGAGACTTACATACTCCTATTCTGTCAAGTAAACCACTCTCAAATGAAGTAAGATATGTATACGAAATCGTTATTCCCTAATATCGATATGAAAAAATTAGACTTAAGAAACAGTGGATAAATAAAGACAATTTTTACTAATTTAATAATATGAATTAATTTTGACAAAAATGACCAGATTAGAATAAAGATTCATGTTCAAGAAACCTTCCGTAATAGTTATAGAAGTGATTAAGAAGTTTAATGTAGTTTATTATAATACGTTGAGATATCATATTATATATATATATATATATATATATATATATATATTATATAGATATATGATATATAATTATATATGATAATATATATAATAATAGTAAATATATATATACTATAGTAATAAGCAAATAATCAAGAATAGGGTGTGGTGGGATGGATTAAGTAGTTCATATGGTAAGGGGAGTAAGTAAGAAGTCGATACGATAGTATGTAATATGTTATTATAATATCCATAATCAACAGTATATAGTAGAGAAGTATGATAGACTAGGCGAGCGGAGGGATGGTGTGGTAGTGCCTCCGGCCGTAGCGTGGGGTGTGGGTATTGAATATATATGGTATATATATATATATATATATATATCAATGGGGGTATATAATAGTTGAACGGTAATATCCTATTCATAATAGATGATAAGTCATGCTATGTCTATATACCGATGACATATTAGTAAAAGTGTTAGACGATAATGCGTACAAACTGGTTAAGACACGTACTGAGTTATGTATTGGACCCCTAATATATATATAAGGTCCTATTTTATATGTTTTAAATAGAATAAACATTTTTACTTTATAGCTATTTTTAGTTTTCCAGTACATTGCAATGCGGTTTCCCAAAGATGATATTGGGCAGGAGTCGCCACTTTGAGTATATATGATATAGATATGAGAATTATGAGAATAATATTATAAAAAATAAGATATAATATAAGATAATATATATTAAATTATATAATATATATATGAATTTATTATTAATTAGATATATATATATATATAGATACTGTATATAGATTAATATAATATTATAATATAAAAGTAGATTATATATATAATTTTTATCTTTTTTCCCGTTCCGTGTGGCCTTTAAGTAACTTTGTCCATTATATATATTAATATATAATATATATATATATATATTATATATATTAGATTATGATATTATATGTATATATATATATATATATATATATATAATAAAATATAAATTAATTAATATATATTATATAATATATTAATAAGTTATATATATATATATATATATAATATATGAGTATATAAATATATAGTATATGGTTATTATAAGACTTAATAATAATCTAAGAGTAAATTATAATTATAAGATAATAGTATATTATGAAGATAATATAATATATATTAATATATTATATATATGATTAATTATTATATATAATATATTAATATTTAATTATATATTAATATATATATATATATATATATATATATATATATTATAATGATAATAAAGAAGGGTTTAGTTTCTAGTTTTTATTAAGGTTTATTTTTTATTATGATTTATTTAATTATATCTTATGCTTTAATGTATTATAGTAGAAATAGATCTCTATGAGTATGAAATTACTCTCATATTTAATTAGATATACCCATAAGCATTTCTTATATAAAAAGATAGTTTAAAAGAAAAGTATAAATAAAAGTACGATTTTTACTCATAAATATAGGACATATCATATATAAATAACGAGGGTAATACCGATTCATATTAGCTTTGATATTAAAGGATATTGAAATAACATCATAAATCTAAATGTAAAAAGTTATAAGTGAGAATTAAAAGTCAGATAATAATATAAATATAGATGGGGCATTACTATAATGAACATGTGTATACTTTAACGGCTTAACTCGAATCACTCTACACTCCAATAACTCTATAATATTTATATATATGGGGTTACTATTATATAAAATTAATAGATTATATAATCATTTCATTTCAAGATTATATATAGCCGGATTAATAAAAAAATATTAAGTATATTTGCATATATAAATCGTAGATATTTGTATAATAAAATATTAATATATAAGAGTAACCTCATTCTTAATATAGGTTATGAGTTAAGACTATATATATAATACTCATCCTTACCTTTAGTCAGGAAAACAACCTTAAACCCCGGTATCTTCTATATATTAATATACAATGTAAATAATTATAAAAATGTATCCTACTGATCAATGAATATATTGCTATAATTATAACATTTAAATATTTTATTGTATTAAACCTGCACCCTAATACTAAATATACTCCATTTACGCAATAACCAAGCAAATCCCTCATTAACACCTTTATCTTCCTCAATATTAATATCAGAATCATAAGGTTAATAGATAATAATTGACTCAGATAATAATTTTTTCCCTTATTTTTATAATTATAAAGAGGCTATTACATAGAAAAGTTATTGTTATATTTTTAGAAATGTTTTTGTGTTTATTATATCTTATCTAGAAATAATATTAAATAATTATATCAATATAATCTAAATGATAACTTTAAAAGAGAAATAATGCTACATAGAATTATAATATAAATATTATATATAATACTGGTAAAATAACTACATTTTAAATGAAATATATATATAATATTAGACTCACTCAGAGAGAAGATAATAGTATAATTTATATATAATAAATAAATATAGAATAAGTTCAGAGATTATGTAACAGAAGAAAATCATGATAATGAAGGTAAATAGAATAAATATTATTCAACACTCTTATTCAGTGTCTTTCACAACTTTCTAAGAGTTGTTCCAATACTCTCCAAAGAGGTTGAAGACAGAAGTTTGTGCTTAGGAATAAGCAGTTATATGTTGGAATCTTTATGTAGTAAATTGAGTAGGTGTTTTTGGAATCTATTTGTTAGTTAGACTAGATATGAATATAAAATATAGAATATATAAGTTAAAAGAATAAGTCTTAACTATAGCAAATTTAACTTTTAAACCTATATATAAAACACATTTTTTATTTCAATTTAAAATGAAAAATAACTATTTAGTATTAATGAAGCTAGGAATCTTCATAATGATTTCTTATTTAAGTACAAAATAAATTAATTAGATTCCAACAACTCGAAATTATATATTAATAATATTAAATGAGATAGAGAGTAGACAACAGATACTTGGACGACTCTGGAAGTCTGGATATTAAGAAAAATCTATTAAATTTTAGTTATAAAATGAAATAATATTTTAATAGTTTTTCGATAACTGGATGCCAGACGAATACTTATTACATAAGAATTTCTTGAAGTGACTGTACCCCTACTTAATTATACTAACTATTTAGTATATAGTACTATTTAAATCAGTGAGTTAATATTTAGTAATTAATTCTAATCTTATAGTTTAAGCAGTAATAACCTTCATCGATACATGCAGTCCATCGTCCACGTCGATATCGATTGATTGGAACCTAATGTGCCATGCAGTTCAGTGAACTGCTTGATGGTGTGCGATCTATTACATCATCATCTATTCAGTCTAACTATAGCAACTTCAATCACCTAGCTGCTCCCCAGCTAACCGGTCCGGGGTAAGGTGTAACATGGCAACGGGAAAACAGAAAAGTAGTAGAAGAAAGTAGATCTGTCAATATATACATGCGACATAAGATTATCTTCAGAGTCCCAGCACCATTAGCATGGACTCCACCACTCCACCAGAGCTACACGTAAATTATACCCTAGGATAATGAGGTCTGAGATCTCAGACGCGTGCTGGACTCGAGCATCAAGTCTTAAAATGTCTCACGCTTAATACATATCAATAACTGTATAAAAGGATTCCACATGACAAGACAGGACGGAATCACAGCTGAGCACTGATAGCTAATTGTGAGAGTATTCTTCTCCTTTGTTACTTAAAGTGTAATAAGAACCTGCTAAAATCGCTCTAAGCCTTAATAGCGGTTGCTCAAATCAACTCACATACCCCTCATCAAACCCTAACCTCAACATTATTACCGTATATTGCTACCCACGTTACTCGTACTGAACGAATAACTTGCGACATATCTACTTGCCGCCTAGTCAGTTGCTATATACTCATGACTCAATCCACTGCTGCTCGGATATCTCACAGTCTACTCTGGATCGGGATCTTACCCACACACTCACTAGTATCTACATCTAATACATTTATACCGCTATAACCAACTAGATCTAATACATGCACTCAGTCTACACTATTATGGAATACCATAACAATATTCATCACGTACTTCATTATCCTTAATAAACCTGTACTCACTACACCACACTATACATCTATGTCGTTAAATACGTTTACTAATTCCTATAGTATATGATATATATATATATATATATATATAATATAATATAAAATATATATATATATAGTATATATATATATATATATAATGATTCACTTTATCTATCACATAACCTTATGCCAAAATGTATAATGGGCCACTAGGATAAACACATTGTACTAAGGATCATACCTCTTGTATACTTTTTCCAGAACCACAGGGTTTACTTTCTAATATACTACATGTATACTAATAATACACAGCGAATACATAATCATACCTCCATCATTATAAAAATATACTGTATAGTCAGGGCACTCACGGACCTTATACTCTCCATATATTTATATCAACCAAAGATCTAAAGGCCATATTATACTGTACCAGCCAACCTTATAACTCATGGTCCATATGTCACATACTATCCTACTAACACTGTAATCTATTCCGTTCCCATCCAACATATTAATCCTGAAATAGATAACTCAACACCATGCAGGCTCTAACTATCATAACAAAATAACTGACTACATCCGGAATCTATCCTCACTCAACATAATCATAATCTATTTAACTGCTATCTACTGATATACTTTCTAAACCCTCTATCTTATATACACACTTCATCAAATTCATTCTTCACCATCTCACTAATACCACTTTACAGATCGGTCCACCAAAAGCATAAATACAGCCTTATAACATATATATATACTATATAAGATATACCAAATATGTAGTATATATACCT
>JABUQX010024525.1:5000-7500 GCA_015478945.1 Trachelipus rathkii | reverse complement strand
ACCTGTCCTCCAAACTGTGTTCCAAGGAGAGAGATTTAGGCAATGTTGTTGGCAGATATGATGAAAAGGAGAAAACAGACTCTGAAGCATCAGAAAAAGGCAGAAAAATTGAATGTTTCTCAAAGCACAAACCTTCCATATTTGCAATATCGATACTAGTGCCAAAAGTATATTATCCATTGTAGAAATCTCTTTCATTTTAAGGTTCGAAATGTTGGAAAAGAGGTTGCGGGTACATTTGAGTTTGGTCCCCGTCCCGCACCCTGGTAACAATTATATTATTAGATTGTGGCTAAAACACGAATATATATATATAATATATATATATAGTATATATATATATATATATATATATATATATATATATATATAATATATCTTTATATTATCTATATAATATTTAATATATTTTTTATATTATATATAATATATATTATATATATAATATATATATATATATATATATATATATATCAATATATATATATATATATATTATATATAATATATATTATATATACTATATATATATATTATAAATATATATATATAATATATATATATATATATATATAATATAATATATATATATATATATATATATATATATATATATATATATATATATATATATATATATAATATTCATCCTACTCTCTTAACAAGATGATTAATAACTTCCTCCATTTTTATTGTGTAGCTATGATTTACACTTTTTAACTGAAATTAGTTCTTTTACTCTTTCCTCCTATATGTGGAAATGAAGAAGTTTTTGTTGAGCTTTTTCAAAGTGGGGAAATGTGTTTTTGGAGTCGATTTTGTGACTGAAAGAGATGCTAAGGTTCTTAACATTAAAAATTGGACTTCATAGATCAAATTTATTTAAAAAAAATTTAAAATTTTTATATGATATCGATGGAATCGCTTTACCAAGTTGGTAAGTATGAATCTATCACTCACGAATTTCCTCTATAGCTGCTTTGAAAATTCATCAAGAAATGAATTGCAATTGCTTTGTATTTTCGTTTTACATTGATTCTGACACTCGGCATTCTCGTTTCGGTAATTGTTGAGATTAGCGTAATGTAAAAACATCGATTTAATTTTAACGATTATCGATCTTTCGATGAACTACCTATGCAAACGTACGAAAAAAAATCGAAATTTATATACATTTTTTTTAGATTAAAATTCGGTTTAGGACCCATCAAGTTCAAGTGTCAATATGTGTCTACCTAATAAATCTGATCATAACCTTAACTTGTTTTAGGGTCTAAAACCAAAAGCATTATATATGGCGCGATGCTTACGTCATCAAATATGGGTAGGACAAAAACCGATTATCGTAAAATAATCGATATTCCGTCACATTACACTAATCTCAACAATTACCCTAGTTTCTTTATTAATAGAAAGCAAAAGTTCTGTTGCAACATCCAAAATTGTTCAAAATTTATCATCGATGTTTTGCGAGAAAATCTTTCAAAGGAACATCACATTTTCAATATGATTAAGAGCAGTTGCTGTCACTAACGATGGAGACTGTAACTTACTACATAATTGACTGGTGATGAAGAATAAAGTTGAAATCATTATTAAACTTATGATCTACTCGCTCATGATTATAGATTTCAAAAAAATTTAAGTTTATGAAGAAGGTTCATTATTTTGATCCATTTCAAACTCCTGTAAAGCTTTTACTTGCTTTAGAAACCTCTCAAATTCGTAACAATTCATCGTAATTTTCCACCCACCTTGTTTCACACAATTCTCTTAACTTTGTTTATTTTGTCTCTGGGATAATCTTTCCTATTTTTTTATTAAAATAGATGTTCGCCTCCCAGGGGCCCAGTTGTTTCATTCCGTCAATAAAGTTTCTAATGCGTCGTATTTTACTGAATGTGAACAGCAGTGAATAAACATACAGTACAATTCCACTTCAACTTCCTCCTATCCCCAGATTGGAGGTGAGGTGTGTAGCATACACCGAAACAGAAAAGTAGAAGATGACGCAAATCGAAAATAAAGCCACCCCCTTAAAGTCCTCCTAAAGTGAGAACTCGTCTCAGTCTGAAAAATTCACCCTAGAGGTTTTACGAGAACGCGACGCACCCTCACTGTGGTATCTCGCTAATGTAGGGTTCATCGCATGGGCGAGGCCCACAACCATACCCCCTAATAAAACCCCGAAATTCACTTCTGTTGTGCCCCTTCCTTTTCGCCTCTCCCAAACTCACATTACTCTCCTTCAGAGGCATTCCTTTATTGATTCAATTCACTTTTTTCTTCGATCTCCCAGCAGGTCGATTCCCACCACATTCACCAATATACATCAGCTTAATCAACCGACTATCACTCATCCATTCTATATATACTTTCATATATTCTCTGATTTACTCATTTATTCACACCACACAACCCCCTAATGCGTTCATTCCTCATTTTATCAATTCTTCTCACACCTAACACGCTCCTAAGATTGTCCATTTGAACATATTGT
>JABUQX010024524.1:37500-45678 GCA_015478945.1 Trachelipus rathkii | reverse complement strand
CGTTGTACTTCGTTCCGGTTCTTCCGGAATTTGGGTGTTTAACCGTTTCCGCATTTATCGTGAAACGCTTTAGCGTTTTCGTGCGCCACTTCACTCACTAAAATGTATAAATGGGCGGTGAGGCTGGGCTTTCTTTCGACTTGCGACATATTCTTCTACACTTTCTGTTCCCATTGCATGTTTCGCACATTACCCCCAGTCTTAGGGGGAGAAAAGGTGGGTGGTGATGATAAGATATATTTATACCATATATATATATATATATATATTGACTATTGCATCAATGAGAATAGCAATAGTATGTAGCCAGCAGCCAGCAGCAATAACAATAGCAACAACAGCCTTAGCCAGCAGCAACCAATAACATAGCGGCAGCAACTGCCCGTAGTCGCTGTAGCAACCAGCAGCCAACAACCAGCAGCCAATAGCCAGCCAGCGTAGCCAGCAGCAGCCAGCAGCAGCAATAGCCTTAGCCAGCAATAGCCAGCAGCAATAGCCAGCCAATAGCCAGCCTTGTATGTAACCAATAATATATAATATATATATATATATATATTATATATAATTGACTATTGCATCAATGAGAAATCCCTGACATCAGGTTGTAAAACGCAGCTCAGAACACAATGTTTTATTTCTTGCTTAGTAGGAACTGAACTGGTTCTAAAATATAAAAATATAACAAACTATAAATATATAAAAGTACAAATACTAAATGCTAAAAAATAAACATAATTATACATAATTATCATTGAAAAATAGTTATTCCTGTTAATAAAAAATTATTATTATTTTGGACTTTTTATTTATTTTTGTCCTTATTAGCTTTTGGTTTGAAAACTCATAGATGTTACTTTTTTAAATTAATACCACATTCACACCAACTATATTAATACCTATAAAAATAGCTATACCTTCTAAATTACTGATGTATCGGATTTCAGAATGGCTGAGATTAGGGTGGTGGCTTATATTACTCAATTTGTAGGGCTGCTGCTTTATCAATAAAGTTGCTTGAAGATTGGTGACTCTAATCATATAGCTGAAAAATTCCTTACTTAAATTTCTTCTTTTGAATCCTCAGCTTTTGTAGAGTTTTTCTTGATGTTCTAAATTTTCTTCTGGCTTCTTTATTCATATATTAGATTGAAGAATTCAATTGCTATTAATTCCACCTTACTAGTTTCTTCTTTGTGAAATTAATAAGCTCTTGAAATAGATGGTACTAAGTGTTTCTTCCTAATGGCTTAATGTTGATTGAAATTCAATGCTGTACTTTGCTTTTATTTTCTTTGTTTACTTTAGCAAAGTTGACAGTTTTGTTGTTTCAACAGCCTGCTTGAGTTTCTGCAATGGCTTATATTGCTTGCAGTATCTCCTAATTACTAGTTTTTCTTAATATTCGGCTTTCTGTAGCCTTTATTCTATTTGCAAGCCCTTATTTTTCACCGCACCCAATATTCTGCTTTTGTCATCAATTTTATCTGTTTTGCAATCATTTTTTGCTTTTCTACTTTTGTAATATTTTGGTATTTGTAACCATAGTTGATGCTCACATAGTACACATTAGTAATGAATTTTCTGTATTCCTTATATTAATTTTTTTTGTTTCCTTTTTTCTTATATTTTAATGGAAAATATAACATATTCCCCCTTTTTGCTAAGAATATTAAGTTTTCTTGTTATTCTTAGTTTCCTTAAGTTTATAATTCTGTTGTCTTCTTGTTATAATCCTGCACTTTCTCTCAGCAAGATTAATTTTGTTATTGGTCTTTTCAAAATTGTTGTATTTAAAGTATTCTTGTCTTTATTTATTTTCACATCTACTATTCTCACTCTGTTTGAGTCATCTTTGTAAACTTTCACTATTTTTCCTAAATTCCACATATTTCTTGGTTTGAAGTCATCTATTAAAAGAACTAAATCTCCTTCTTTGTGTGATTCTTTTTCTGCTAACCATTTACTTCTTTTTTGCAATAAAGGGACATATTCTTTGATCCATCTTTTCCAAAATAAATCAGCAAGATACTGAACTTGTTTCCATCTTTTATATAAGTAGCAATCTTTATCTTGAAATAAACCTGGTGGGAATGTTATATTGCCTTTAAGGGTTAGTAAATGATTTGGTGTCAAAGCTTCTAAGTTTTCTAAATCATTTGAAAATTCTGTTATTGGTCTGTTATTTATAATGAATTCTATTTCACAGAACAAAGTGTTCAAGTTATCATCTGTCAACCTTATTGGCTGTTCTAAGAGTGAAGATTGTAATATATTTCTTACAGTTCTAATGTGTCTTTCAAAATGACCTCCTTTATGAGAACTATGAGGGGGTTGAAATAACCACTGTATTTCTTTTTGCTCAAAAAATTTATTTACTTGCTTATTATTCCAATTTTTAACTTGTCCTTTTAATTCTTTGTTAGCTTTCACAAAGTTCAATCCATTATCTGATCGGATCAATTTCACATTACCTCTACGGCTGATAAATCTTCTTAGAGCATTGATGAAAGCATCAGTATCTAATGAATATAACATCTCTAAATGTATTGCTCTACTACTTAAACATGAAAATATTAATCCATATCTTTTTTCTCTTACTTTCCCTCTTCCCCTTACTACAAGAAAAGGGCCAAAGGCATCTATACCAATACTTGTAAATGGTGGTATATCACATTCTAATCTATCTTTGGGCAAATCTCCCATCAACTGCTGAGTTGGCCTTGTATGGAGCTTTCTACATATTATGCAATCTTTTAGGATCTTCTTAATACTTCTGCTTGCTCCAATGATATAGTACTTCTCTCTTAAAGCATTTAAAACTGTTTGTTTTCCTAAATGTCCATTAATTCTATGGTAATGTCTCATTATTAACATTGTAACATGACTATTTGGCAAGATAATTGGATGTTTAAAATCATATGATACATCATTCAGATTTTTATTCCTCCCACCTACCCTTAATATTCCATTATCATCTATAAATGGTAGGAATTTTGCCAAAATGTGCCTCTTTGGTAAGGCTTCTTTCTTTTTTATTTTGTATTGTATATCATGAAATTCTTTATTTTGTACATATTTGTAAATAGCCTTTTCTGCATCTTTTAATTCTGTGATTGTCATTGCACCTTTATTCCAGGTTTTCTTATGCATATTTTCTTTAACTCTTAAAATCCATGCTACTTTTGTTTTTAATTTCATCCAATCTGAGACAGAATGTATGAGCTTGTCTGTTGAGCTTTCTTGTAGTTGTATGGCCATCACTGGTTTACTTTTTATAATTTCATCATTTTCATCATCTAATTTATTTTCTTTATTTTGCTCAGGCCATTGAGCTTTGTCTTTGTACAAAAATTCTGGACCAGTGCTCCATAGTTTATTGTTCAAAAACTCATTTACAGATATCCCTTTACTTGCTATATCTGCTACATTTAGCTTACCTGGTACATAATTCCATTGGCTTATATCTGTTTGTGATCTGATATAGTTAACTCTATTGTGTACAAATCTTTTAAACCTTTTTGATTCATTTTTGATATATTGTAATACAATTTCACTATCTATCCAAAAATACTCTTTACTTATGTTCATATCTAATTCATCTTTTAAAATTTGGTGTATGTTGACTGCTAATTTTGCTGCACTCAGTTCTATTCTTGGAATAGTTAACATCAAATTTTTATTTAATGGTATCAATCTTGTTTTAGATAACACCAATGAACAATATATTTCATTATTCTCTCCAATGAATCTTATATATGCTACTGCAGCATATCCAATCTGTGAACCATCTGAAAAATAATGTAGTTCTACCCTTTTATACTTTAGACAATTTGGATTGTATGGCCTAGGAACTTGAAAATCATTTAGCTTATTAACATCACTTAGCCATTTTATGTAACTTTTTTTTATATCTGATGGAATTTCATCATCCCATTTAACCTTTCTATCGCATAAATTTTGAAATATCTTTTTAGCTACTATTAGTACTGGGCTAATAAATCCCAGTGGATCATATATGGAAAAAATGCAACTGAGTATACTTCTTTTTGTCAATTCTTTATTTTGTATATCTACCCTAGCTTTCATTAAATCTTTTTCTGGGTCCCAACTTAAGCCTAATACTTTTTGTGAAGGCAATCTATCCAAAGTTAAGTTTATTTCTTTAAAATCTTTACTTAAGTCTTGTTTATCAATATTTTCTAAAAATTTCTTTGAATTACTAGCTACTTGATGCAGATTAAAACCACTAATTTTTAAAATTTCTTTAACTTCTTTATAAACTGCTATAGCCTCATTTTCTGATTTCACAGACTTTAAACAATCATCAACATAGAAATTTCTAAGTATGGTATCTTTGGCTAAATTACTGAATTTTTCTGCTTCAATTACATTTGTAGTTTGCTTCAAGACATAATTTGCAATTGAAGGAGAGCTCACACTTCCAAATATATGAACTTTAACTCTATATTCTTCTGGAGTTTTATTTAAATTACCATCTGGGAACCATAAGAAGCGCTGATAATCTTTATCTTTGTCAAGTACCTGTATTTGATAAAACATCTTCTCTATATCTGCTATGAAAGCATATTTCTCTTTTCTGAACCTTAAAAGGATGCCTTGTAGATTGGAAATATAGTCTGGGCCTGTGAGTAAACTATTATTTAAAGAAATACCATTGTATGGTAAAGCTGCATTGAATACTACTCTCATTTTTTTTCTTTTGTGGATGATTTACACTATGGTGTGTTAAATAGAATCTGTCATTGTTTAATAGTTCATGTTGCTCAACTTTTTCTGCAAAATTTAGTTTTAACATTTCATTTATGTTATCACTATACTGTACAAAATATTCTTTATTTTTCAAAAATTTACTTTTTAAGGAGTACAGTCTTGCTAAAGCTTGATTTTTGTTATTAGGAAAATGCTGATTTTCTTTTTTAAATGGTAAACCAACTTGAAATTTACCTGTAATTGTTCTTTGTAATGTATTTTCAACCTTATATTCCACTTTGTCTTCCACACTGTCACAGACTTGCTCAGGATTCTTTTCAGAAAACTCTCTTAAGCAATATTTTTCAAGCAAATTATCATCTTCTTGTTGTATTTGTGTTTTATGACATCTTAAACTCATGAATGCTGGTATACCATCTGGTGTCGAACCTTGTAATGCCCATCCAAATGAATACTTAACTGCAAAGGGATAGTTATAATGACCTTCCACTACTTCAATAGGTTTTAACAATTTACTTTGATTCATTCCTATTAATAATCCAATTTTTGATTTTATGAAGTTGAAGGGCACATGACTCAAATATTCTAATCCATTTATATCTTTGATAGATGGACTTTCTTCTATTTTAAAGGGCCAATTTTCTTTGCAGTATATATTATTTATGGTTTCAGATTTCCTCATCTCAATATCATAGATTTCTAGATTATTTAAAATGTATGTTTTTATTTTATGTTGTCCATACATAGTAGTTATATCTATATCTTTCTGAGGTTTCATATATGACATACCTAGTTCTGCAGCTAAATTTAAATCCATAAAACATGCTGATGAATATGTATCTAAACCCATGTATGTCTTAATCACTTTATCTTTACCTTTAAGCTTAATTTTAACTGGTACTGCAGGATAAAATAGCTTTTTATTACTTACTTTTGTCTGAAAGGTTTTTGCTTCATTACTTCCTGATTCTTTTGGCTCTACTTTCTTATCTTTATCTTCTAAATTTACAGTGAGTGCTGCTTGTGAGATATTTGAGCCATCTTGCTCTTTCTTTGTTAAACTGGTACTATCTTTTTCTCTATGCAGGATTGTTAAATGTTGCTTATTACATCTTTCACATTTTTCTGGTCTTTTACAGTTACTACTAAAATGATTTGATCTGAGACACTTAAAGCATAATTTATTGTCTTTAATGAACTTTGTTATTTCATCTTGGCTTTGTTTTTCTAGGATTTTACATTTAAGTATACTATGATTGTCCTTTTTACAAAAATTGCAAAACTGAGATTTATTGTTATTATTATTATTACTACTATTGTTACTACCATAATTTTTGTTGTCATTATTATTATTATTCCATTTATTATTATTAACATTTTTATTGTTATTTCTATGGTCATTATTATTTTCTTTTGTATAAAGTGACTTACCTTTTTCATTTTGTAATTTTGTTTGCTTTGGTTTTGTACCAATGCCAAGTTCTCCGAACAGTGGTGTGTTCATGATTCTTGCTTCTTTTTCAACAAATTTTGTAAATGTACTAAAGTTTACCTTTTTATTTTCTTCATACATACTATCAACTTTATTTCTCCACTTATCACGCTGCTTGTAGGGAAGTTTTTTAACTATTCTATAAATAGCACCAGTAGAATTCAATTCATTCAATGGAGTAATATTTCCCATTGCATTATTAATCGAGTCTAAAAATAAAGAAAAATCTGCCATAGCTTCACCATCTTCATTCTTAATTTCATTCCAGTCTTCTAACTTTTTCAAATATGTATTAGCAATAACTTGTTCATTTCCATACTGTTTCTCGAGTTTTTCTACTGCCTTTTTATAACTTATATTTTCATCCAAATGCATACAACTTCTTACTATATTTTCTGCTTTACCTTCTGTATACTTGATTAAATAGGAAAGCTTGTTCATTTCATTTTCACATTTTCCTTCTATATTAGTTTTAAAAACTAGCATAAAATCTTTAAATTTAGTTGGATCCTTTCCAGAAAATATTTCTGGTTCACATATAGGAAGAGGATTATTAATACTCACTTCTAACTTTTGTTTTAAAATTTCTACTAATTTAGATTCCTGATTATTATTTTCACCTATACTTTTTATTTTAGTTTCTGAAAAATTTACATTTTTATTTTCATTTTTCACAGAGGTATCGCTAATACTGAAAATTGGACTTTCTAATTTTTGTTCTATTTTAATTAGGCTTTGTTCCAGATTTTTTATATGACTACTGTGTTGGTACAAATCCAAACTTTCTAGTTCCCTTTTTTTTGCCAAGTATTGTTCATGCTCTTGTAATTTTATTTTACTTTTTTCTATTTCGAGCAACAACGATTGTGCTATTGCACTTTTTGCACTAGCTTTACTCACTTTACTTGATACATTACTTGCACTGTCTTGTGGTCTAATCCTTGGCTCATATTTATTCATGTATTTTGAAATGTCAGTTTTTAAATCATAATATGGCTTTAATTTTAATGTAAGCCACTGCTGTATTTTATCTGCCTCTACAGATTCTGCTATTAATTCACTACAAGTATTTTTGAGAGATTCGACCTTTGCGTCTAATGTTAATTCATCAGTTTTAATTTCGAGACTTAAATCTAAATTATTTAAGAGAGCATGCCATAATTTGCCCTTAATACTGTTAATTTTATAGGTAACAGTAGCTAATTTTCCTGAAGGAACCTTAAAACCTCCTTCAGTTGTTTCAATTACATCTATATTGTCGATTTCTTTTGTTTGTTCGATATCGTTTTTTTTATTATTAAAAAACTAATAAAAAACTATTATTAAAAATTCATTCATTCATTTTATTTTATGTAAAATAAAAAAAAAATAAAAATAAAGGAAGGATATTATTTTTTAACACAATTTATATATACAGATAAATTTTTATATTTCGTATATATAAGTTTACCTGTATATATTTTTTATTTATTTTATTATTTTTATTTTTGCTATACTTATTTATACTTATTGTCAATCGGATGATGATCATTCCTCACATCTGAGTGACAGCTTTGTGTTCTTCATCCAAGCCTTCTTTAATTAGAAGAACTATATTGATATTGCATCAATGAGAAATCCCTGACATCAGGTTGTAAAACGCAGCTCAGAACACAATGTTTTATTTCTTGCTTAGTAGGAACTGAACTGGTTCTAAAATATAAAAATATAACAAACTATAAATATATAAAAGTACAAATACTAAATGCTAAAAAATAAACATAATTATACATAATTATCATTGAAAAATAGTTATTCCTGTTAATAAAAAATTATTATTATTTTGGACTTTTTATTTATTTTTGTCCTTATTAGCTTTTGTTTTGAAAACTCATAGATGTTACTTTTTTAAATTAATACCACATTCACACCAACTATATTAATACCTATAAAAAAACTATTACCTTCTAATTACT
>JABUQX010024524.1:25000-27500 GCA_015478945.1 Trachelipus rathkii | reverse complement strand
TCATTATTATTATTATTATTATTATTATTATTATTATTATTATTATTATTATTGTTATGTGTATGTGTGTGTGTGTGTGTGTGTGTGTGTATTATAGTCATTCTTATTATTATTATTATTATTATTACTATATTATTATTGTATTATTATTATTATTATTGTTATTATTATAAATTATTATTATTATTATTATTATTATTATTATTATTATTAAGTGTGTGTGTGTGTGTGTGTGTATTATTATTATTAGTATTATTTTTATTATTATTATTATTATTATTATTATTATTATTATCATTATTATTATTATTATTATTATTATTATTATTATTATTATTATTATTATTATTATTATTATTATTATTATTATTATTATTATTATTATTATTATTTTATTATTATTATTATTATTATTATTATTATTATTATTATTATTATTTTATTATTATTATTATTTGTAGCAACACTAAAATAGTATTCACACGAAAATATTCACAAAATAAAATGTAAAAAAAAAAAATTTAAACTTTTAAAAATAATATAATAAAATATAGAAAAATTTCTAACTATTTGTAAACAAATAAATTCTATTATAAATTTTTAAAATATTTATTATAATCAATGACGTAGCATCATAGGGGGCTCTGAGGCTTAGCCTAATCAATTAGTTTAAAATATAATTTTTCCTTAATAATTTATTGATATATATAAATATATATATATATATATATATATATATATATATATATATATATATATTTTTCTCTTTCTAATAAAAAAAATAATAATAATAATAATATATATATATATATATATATATATATATATATATATATATATTATATACATATAATATAGATATATATATATAAATCTATATATAGGTATATATATATATATATATATATATATATATATATATATATATTATATATATATATATATATACTAAAATTGGACCAGCATTCCAGCAATGTATTCCTTTTCCCTGTAGCTATTGTAGTTTTTGAGATATCTGATTGAAAAAATAATATTTTGCTGTTAATGAAATACATATAAGCCTATATATATATATATATATATATATAGAAACTTATCCAATATAATAAATTGAAACAATATATATATATATATATATATATCAATAATATATATATATAATATATATATATATATATTTTATATATATATATATCTTCTATTTTGCTCATATATAGTATATGTATGTAATATATATATATATGTATATATATATATATATATATACTCTTTATATATGTATATATATATATATATATACTAATATATATATGTATATATGAGACGACTTTAACATTTTAACATAATTACTTGAATTATGATGGAGTTTTATTTATATAATTTGTGCTGGTTATAAATATATATATATATATATATATATATATATATATATATATATATATATATATATATACTATATATATGTATATTTATATATATATATATATATATATATATATATATATTATCATCATTTTCTTTGTATCCAAACAAAGAAAGTGATGTTTATTTGTTCTACTAAATACATTAAATAATTATACAGTAATATTCTACGACTTTGTTTTTTGTTTTTTGTTTTTTTGAAGGCTAAATATATTTTTACAATTTATTTTACCTTTAAATTACACATTTTTTATTCATAGAAATTGGAATATATAAAAACATTATCTAAAAATAATATACCATAAAACCACTATAATATTTATTTTATTGTATAAATATTTTTGAACTATTAAAATAATTTATTTTTATTCATTCTATTTTTGTAAGCACTTAAGAATAATGACATGTTGCGAATTGTCTAAAATTAGTTTACTTTGTTGATAATTTAGACCGTTTTCGCTTTCGTCATTTGTGCTTACGCTCGGTAGGAATGCTTACACAGTTTTAGCCCATATTTCGTGCATAATCGACGGCGATTTCTTAAAGGTTTACTTTTTATTACAAACAATTAGAATCAGCTGATGTGGTGGAGCCCGTCGATTTGGAATAAACAGAAATAACAATATAAAAAATGGTTTATATTACAAATAATTGATCAACTTTTGTGATGGAGTTTATCGATTTGGAAGAAAATAGATTTAAAGCTAATTTAACTGAAAGAAAATTTCATCAATTCAAAGAAGCCTACCACGCCTCACTTTTTTTCATTTACATTTTTTGTAAGAGCTTGCTACATTGAGCAAGCTCGGGAAATAGCAACCTTACAAAATTAAGGAAATTCCTTACGATTGGTAAGAATTTCTTACGATTTTGCGCCGTTTGACAAAAAGGAACGCAAATTGGAGCATTTCTTACATTTCGTAAGCACAAATGCAAAAACTAAAACCGCTTTAAAACTTAATTTGGATTTTGATGCCATCTACATCAAGAACGTTTTCTATTAAAAACATCGGAAAAATAAATTTGAAGAGAGTCTTTTATTTATTAATATTTTTTCCAACAGCAAATGAGAAAAGTT
>JABUQX010024524.1:0-10000 GCA_015478945.1 Trachelipus rathkii | reverse complement strand
GGGCTTGAAAGTCAAGACTGAGTTAGGTACGTCATAATGTAGGTTATATATGACTTCTAATCACCTACTCCCCAGCCTGACAAACACTCTTCATCAGAGTTTGCTACCCTGCTCGACGGATAGTTAATTTCTTACTAGGTGTGTATGGTTATTCAGTGGGAATGTTTTATAAGATAAAATAAACTCTTAGCTCCATATAGCGTGTTCCCCCATTATCTCCCCCCCTGAGAAATAAGTGGCTGATACTTGGTACCTGCATTGTAAGTCTACTCTTAGTGAGTAGAAGATGTAAATTGGTATATGAATAGTGCGAATAGCGTGGATACGAATTTATCTTACTGATATTGTTTTTCAACTGTGTAGTCATTAATTTTTCCGGGACTAACAAATCTATGGTATGCACCCTAAGAATCTGTTAGATGAGACTCCACCCCAATCCATTAGTGAGTTCGTGATGTATAGTGTATAGATAATTACACAGTTGATATATGAATCCGTATGTGTTGGTTTTCGGTATTATATATCTCTCAGTGCTTAATACGTCCCCCTCCTCCACCTGGACCCAATAAACATCTATCAGGAAAGTCAGATTAGAGAGACCAAGTGTAGTCAGGACATTAGCTCCAATGGAAACTTGAATTTATAGGTGAGGCTCTAATATTTTGAATCTCTTAGTGTTGTTTAGTCTTGCCGAGTACATTGAGTGTAACTGAGGTCAAGGCTGTGCCAGTCTGTCTAGTGATCACACAATAGATGTGACTCATAGTATCGACTTCTCTCATAAAATATTGACTAATTGTGCATAAGTTGGTGTTCAAAAATTGTATTCGCCATTAAAAAGCTAACGATTTGCACAAGCAGTCGCATATCGCCGTTGTTGTGACAATGGTAGTCAGCATAGATCTATTCGCATGAATGATATTGCTGTTTGATCAAAGCACTGATATGTAGTATAATGGAGTATAAATTTATGAGTCACATAACAAGGGTTAGTCTGAGCTGTTTCAAGGATGTGATAGTTCATGGTACCAGCCACATAGATCATAAGAGAATAGTAGATTCTCCTTTATATTCAACATCAGACACTCCACTCGAGAGCCAATCAGAATGTATGTAGTTTTTTTATATTACATCTTATATATGGAGTTTTTATGGAGAGTTACTCTTCAACAAGTTGACAAGGACAACAATAGTACTCTTCGCCCTATGCAATCAAATATGATTCCACAAACGATGATCAAACTGTATCCTACAAATTTGCATCACATTGGCAGCTTAAGTTCTGATGACATCTTTATAACATGACACTAGCTAATTTCCTATACGCATCCAACCGCATTACAAGTAGACATCCCAACAGCCCATCTGTCCCTCAGCGCAGAATCATCGTGGTAAATCATCTCTCTCCTCGAACTATCGGATATGAATTTCATGTGACCTGGTCCACATCTCATATCACAGTATCATAGATATATTAATGCTCATGTGTTTTCTCCGAAGCTGTTTATAAGAAGTTAACGAAATGCGGAAGGCTAGGTAAAAAATAAAATTCTATTTGTCCCAAGAGAGAAAAATCTTTACTGTTTCTCTTCTCCTCTGTTACTAATGTCCTGTGACCGAGGTGCTTGGCGTTGTCGTGTGGAGCGGATTTTGGCGAAATTTTGGCAAACCTGGAGACAAAACTCGGTTGGACCTTGACTATGCACATTGGGTAGTATAATAACTTTACTAAACAGCCTTCACTTAATTACAGTGATTAGTGATAGAATGGAGTATAATTATTTCCATTTCAACAATCAGTTCTTCATAAGTTCAGTAAAAGCTCAAGGTTAGTGGATGTACTATTGGGCTTGATTAATCACACTGCACCTATATGCTCTACCTTATGCTAACACTCTTTTCTAGTCTCGAGACAGCTTTAAGCGGCACTAAGTACATTTGTCGAACACAACGCATATGTGTTGTCTAGATATTCATTAGGTGTTGGATAGCAGTGGAAATGACAGTCTAGACAATTATATATAGATCATAATTAATTGCATGTGATCGTCACTGACCAGCCACAGCCTCATGACCTACCTCATGGACAATCGAAGTGACTATGGACGGGACATTCGTTTAAAAAACTTAAACTCTCAAATCTCACTCCATAAAGCTGCACAATTGGAGCTATGTCTCGACCAATGAGGTGTACTCTCTGCTCTTTTTTTTGTCGCGTCCAGGTGGAAGACGCGCAAGTCGGGAACGTTACATTGTTTAGCACGACGACTGATTACATATATCCTGCAAAACGCAATACGGTACGATATTTCATATAATCAGCACATTGTTATTTCTACACTCACACTGTGTAATACCACACCTTACTATACCTTGTATTGCGGCCAGTGAGATCTACTCAACTGACTCCAATCTATCACTAGATATTCCTGTGAGAGGCAATGAATCATACACAGCAAATTACTCTGTTATAGCTTGCACCTGGATAACAACTCAGAGAGCCCTCAGTTCGACACAAGCACTACAGGATAGCTCTGCAGTGATATCTGCCCAGTCTAACTATGCTTACCTCATCCCAATTCAGACATTTTCTCTCAGCTGTGACTCTCTCTGACACAGGACCAGACGGACACTTTTCTAAAGGAGGATGAGGGGTGTTAATACACAGTTATTGTGGCGCTGTAGTGATTTTTCGTTTATATCGATTTCACGTGGATAACATCACACTATAGCGATTTCAGTTACTCCTCCGTCAGCATGTATAAGAAACGTGTAGTGAGCACCTCCGTCGACAGCGTACCAGCTGTTGTCAGTAGCATGAGCGTTAATTGAGGGTATTACATGAGCCCACCGACTGAAGACCAATCATACTCGTCCTCTCATTCATCCAATTGCAACATGTTGGAAATTCACGTGCTTATGTACTATACAATAGAGATATGCTATAATACTTATCGTAACTCCACACTTCCAATTCTACCTATAGGCTGAGCAATGAGAATTCGACTTCATCATGAGACGACACTCCGAGCACGAAATCTATCGATACTACTCCACACTCAGTACTCAAATCCGAGTCTTCAGCATAAATCATGGCAGAAACCAATATACCTTTCATGATTTTGTTATCATCTTATTAACCATAACATGTCGTCATTAATATACTTACAGACTCAATTCCCATTCACCTCAACAAATCTTAGAGTCGCAATTTATGTGGCATACTGTGAAATTTTGCTCAACGGGATATAGACCTTAATGTGAATCTCAAACCGGCCAGGGGGAAGTTAATAATGCAAGTTTCCTATTGAAACCACTGGCAGTGAACTTGTTCGGACCCTAAAGCATCCGTATATTCTGTTGACTGACAAAAAATGGCAACTCATGGCAGAAAAAATCAAGCTTCACCAACCAACTCATCTTTTTGATTGCTCCCGAACGACAGGGTGTTGAAAATAATGGAAACTGTACCAGAAATGCAAAACCACAACGATTGATTAAGTTCGCTATCCTATTGATCTCGTAACTTGATTGCACATTTCATTCTACATATACGATTGATTTGATACAAAGTGCTCTCTCAAGACCACTATACAAGAACTCTCAAGTTATACAAGCATTTTTCGCTTATTTTTAGTTTTTATATCAGGAGAATATTTATATTATATTGAGAATTATTTATCATGAATATATTGATCTTGACTCTTTCTGTCTTAATAAAAATTAATTGTCATTATGGTTATTACAAGTCTTTACGCTCTGTTTTATGTGAAGTAGCATTCGCTGCTTAAAAAAAATTTATTGCTAGACTGATGTCATTAACTATCTAATATATATATATATTAAATAAATATATTTATATATATATTCTTGTATATATATTTAAATTTTATATTAATACATTATTAATATATAATATATACTATATATATATATATATATATATATATATATATATATATATATTAGGGGGCTCGAGCGCGACGGGGGACACAAGAGGGGGATGGTGACATTTTCCAATACCCCGTTAGGGTGGGGCGGAGGAACCCCCGCTACCACCCAAACACCAAAGAGCGGGGGTTCCGGAAACCCTCCCCGGAGGGGGCAATTAGTCCTACAGCCCAGGCCCGTAGCCAGGAATTTTTTTCGGGGGGGGGCTGCGACTTTCGCAAGTGGTTACCATTTCAAATGAAGTTAATTTATATATTATATATATATATATTATATAATATATATATATATATTATATATATATATTATTATAATATATATATAATATATATATATATATTATATATATATTATATATATTATATTATATATGCCACTCACGGGCAGAGCCCCTATCTCATAGAGGATGGGGTGTTGATTGCACGCCTCAGAAGTCTACAGCTAACGTAAATTACGCATGAGTATAATATAGCTATAATAGAAACTACTAGAACGTGACTAAGGCCTTGGATAGTAAGTAGGATGAGATAATTTCTAAGCTCAGGAAACATCAGTAATGGAAGAGAATTTCCGACTAGAGAACAGAGGTGGAGGAAATTAAGAAGCACTACTCAGCGAACTAAGCCTGGAGTTTATACCAATATACAACTACTAAAACTCATTGTTGCGGGACACAGCCACCCGTATTAAGTACTTACGAGGGTACGTACGTAAAAGTTAGGTGGCTATACTCGAATTGATGTTTTCCCTGAGCACCTGCCGCTAGCTATATATAGGTTACCTATAGAATAAGTAGATAATATATGCATACCCAATCTACGGTTCGCGCGCTATACAAGATTACGAGCTGGTAATCGTTGAACTTGAGAGAAAGTGCAGAAACAGTTTATAAGTCTTTTGGCACTGTTGTACTCGACCCAGTACCAAAGCCTGAGCGGTGCATCACTAGCGGAGCCCTCGTGTCTCTCAGATAGTGGAAGCAAGACTCACGCTTACAAAAGCGGATGAGGCCCTTATGTACGTCTGGTCAGATATAACATAGCAGTGATGATGATGGAATACAGCTCTCGCTCAGTCTAAACAGAGACTATCACCATTGTACACTTAGCTAGCCACCGCAGCTCCTAGCAACTCGTATGTGATTAGTAGAGCTACGATTATGTTACCAAGACAATTTATTATACTGTTATATAGCTTTAGGTCGCATAGGAAATAGATTTCTTGCATAATTGCCATAAATGAGAGAGAATAAGAGACCGTCACGAAAGATAATGATAGGAAAAATGTTAAGAATAAGGTATGTACTTAGAGAAGGAGATTGTATGAATGATTTGAGTTATATTACAGAATCACTTAAGTCGAAACACTCATATACAACACTCACCACGACTTACCAGACCCGACTCGTACAACGCGCAGAGCGACAAACTTCTCTATACTACCAGACACAAACAATCACGCGACCATACACACCAAAAACCATCAAGACCACCACCCTACATCAAAACTACGGTCCAACAGACATCCTAGCATCCAGCACACTACAAGGAGACGCACGTAATCAATAAATCTCCTAACAGTATATTCAGTAAAAAGATATCAGTACCATTAAAACCCATAATAATACTTTAACATATTAACATCACAGTTTACTATTAACTAATAAACAACTCAAAGTAGAGCCAAAGAAATACTATACTCATAATGCATAGTTAGTGACACGACATAGTAAAGGACAATCGACAGTCACTCGAGCAATCATAGGAAAAATGTGATAGAGTTAAGTGTGCCCGTAATACCTGAGACAGTATATCAATTAATGCACATCTACAACGTAGGCATAAAGTTAGTGAGTTAAGTACAGTAACCTCTAGCTGAAACACCACTATTTGTACTCAGATAAAGGCTTAGGAAGAAGAAAGTCGCCTCCACAAACTACAACAGTCCGATATTCATGAGCGATTTATGAAAGAATAACTCATTAGAACCATCTCACAAATAAGTAAGTCAAGCAGAATGTAGTGAAATCACCCAATAAGTAGAGTAGCGAATGCTATGAGATCTAGTGACGCGTACCATTAACCTCTGTCATAATGCTAATGGATATGTCAAGCGCCATCCACGCATAGTCTCCCCGTAGTTCTCATAAGAGAGGAAAACCATAAATCTCTCAGAGCTTATCAGAGTAAAGCACGACTCAGTATCTTTACTCAGTAGCACCTTCGTGACTTCGCACGTGAGCGAAACGAGCTATTCTGGCGATTCGTGATAAAGATAAGATTATGTAGCCAACGAGATGATCTCACAGAAATGAGCTTTTTTAACGATTTCGAATTCTCAGGATCCTTCATGACACTAGTACAGAAAAAACATAATGACAAGTGATCACGCAACCTTTAATAATTGATGATATATTACGAGCAAAGCATCATAGTTAGCAAGGAGAGATCAGATAGCCACTACTCTCGTGCATTACGCTTTATTTCAGAATAGGATTGTCGACATGAATGACGATAGCATCGATCACAAAGCACTAGTGGGATAAGCTTAAAGTTAGAAATATGAATATATGAAGACAAAATATAGGTTTTACGAGAGGGATGAGGGCCGTCACAGGGACAGCACCACCACTCCCTCATGAATCTCGAGGTAGTGAAAATGCCACTGTATTGTGGAATTATCCCGCCTTCCACACCAGTTATTACGTTACATTTGTAAAGGCTCATATAGCTTTCAGGAGCCCATGAACCCGCATCAAATGTAATCACAGGCAAAGGAATAGGACACTATCGTACTGCAAGAAGAAAAGAGCGGAGGAGAATGCCGAGATTCGGTTCAGGGAGAGATATGATGCTCTCTCAGGGAAAATAGAAGACAGATGCCCAAAAGCTGATTGGTCCTGTTTCTCGATTGACTGAGAAATTAGCAATTATTCACCATCAGATCGAATAAGAGGAGGAGAGTGAAGGCAGATATATATCAGATAAGTTGTTAATGTAGTATTGTTTTTTTTGAGCAAGTGTTTTTATTTTGTATTGGTCCAGAAACTGATGTCATGGGCGAGAACAAGGAGGTTAGCGCACTTTCGCTTTGATTGAAAGCCCCTCTTGACTCCTAGTGACGATCATAATAAATGTGAGCTTAGTACCCCTGTCAATATCGGTTCTTTAACTCTATTGTTAATTTTAATTTAAAACTATATAATAAATATCAATTAAAAGGACCAAAGATTACGTATAGTGTTTTTAATGCCGAGTATTACTCGAGAATATTTAATCACACCACACCCCTCCACTGTACTCTAGCCACTAATGAACATGTAGAACATGCGCTCAAAATGTCATTACAAGATAAATACCCTGATAGTATTGAGAAGAAAAAAGATACTAGTCAGAAAAGAAAGGATTAGCCAATAAATGAACCACCTGTCCTAAATACCCTATAAATCAAAGGATATAAATATAGTCGTGATACACACTTTTATGCTAGGACTCATGAGAAGATTACAGAGTCAATGACAAGTCTTACCAGAGACAAACCCTCAAGTTAAAATATAATTCTCTTATATTATAGTTTAGTACATAGCAAACAATGCAATGGATCCCACTACCAATAATTCTCTCGGCTATATCCGATCAAAGTGCTCCATAGATATATAAAACGCGTTAAGTGAGGCTAGGTAATCGACAGCTGATTGTGAGAGAGAAAGTGATTAATTTAAATATGAGATATAGTAATTGTGGTCAGATTTACAATAGGAGCTCGAATGAGTGGTTATATATGTATTTATATAGAGAGAGTAGGCACTAGTGTATGAAATACATATAGGTCAATGATATATATTACTACTATATATATATATATATATATTATATTATAATATATATATATATAATATTATAAAGATGAGAGAGAGAGAGGAGCACGAGTAGTAAAAAGTTTCTGGAGTCGCCACTGATATATATAGGGATGAGTTTATCTCGGTAATATGTGTGGTTCTTTAATTAGTTGCTCCAGATCGTAGAGAATTAATAATATATATATAATATATATATATATATATATATATAATATATAATATATATATATATTATATATATATATTATTATATATGATATATATATATATAATATTATATATATTATATATATATATATATATATATATTATTACTATATATTATTATATTATATATAAATTATATAATATTATGTGTAGATAATGCTACCGATAAGTATCTCAAGGTATCTAGAGTAATCTCAGGTATCGTTAAGTATCGGCCTATTTTGTAATTGAGTATCTATATGATGATATCCGGTATACTGGTATCGGTATTAAATGGCCGATACTTAGTCACTCGATACTTTTTACTTTTATTGGATATCGTGAAAAATTATGATACTTTTAGATTCAATAATAAAATCTAGTCGATATATATAAGATATATATATAGCTGGGTATGCTGTACAGTTATGTTTTATTTATTTCCCATACGTTTTCCTTATTTACTATAGTATTTTTAGTCGTTTCTCCAACTTGCACGTCTTTAGACGCAAAATATTATTACTCACTTATTTGCAGCCATATTATATATACTAATTATGTACAGTAAATTATCTATCATATCTTATTTAGTTGCATAAATAGTCTATTTTTTTTTTTTGTTCATACACGCAATTCATCGTGGATAAGCGTGGTAGAGTCACTCATAGTGAGTAGTTCTTTCTTATACACATTTATGGTCATCTCTCTCTCTCTCTCTCCATATTATCATGCTCGTTATTCATTACTAGCTCCCCGGTTAATGTACTCGTTTTAAGATTTAGGTTTTAGCGTGGTAAGTAGCGTAATCAAATGCTCTACCTCGTATACATGCATAATTGCAGGAAAGTTGCATTGTCTATATGTCGTAATTCTCGAGGGAAGTGTTCTTTTAGTTTAATATGATAAGATAGACCCCAGTATGCGTGTCTGCCGCTCCCCTTTATACCAATAGTGAGAACAACCGTCGCAGTCAGAAATCCACCCTTAGCAGCTTCACGCGACAGCCGATGACCCTCACAATGGATAACTCGTTCAATGGTGGCGGTTTCATTCCTTGGCCAAGCGTGTGCTACACCATACCTTTTCACAAAACGCCTGCCATTCACATCCTGCTATGCACCCTTTCTTCTTCGCCTCTTGCTAAAACTTCTTTATCTCTCTTCTCCAGCCTATTTCTGCGTTTCTGTACTCTTTTAATCCGCACTTTTGTTGCTTCGGTCCCCCCCATCCTGTTAATTCCCAACCGTGTGTGATAGCAGATTATCGCACTTCACACTACTAAGGATCCGCTGGTTCAGTCTCTACTTTTGACTCTTGGACACATATCATCACATAGGCTATTCTATCCTCTCAACTCCATTGACCGACATCCACTCGGCATCTCAACGATTATCTATCTTAATACTATTCTCTCATAATTCTACTACCTCAATGTTCTTGTGTCCCACTGCTAGACCCAAGAATAGGCTAATCCAATCCACTATACATCCTTCAACTGTTGGTATAATCAATACTACCTACCTACTAACTGTTATTGTCTCCTAATTTCGTTAGGCGCACTTCTGAAGGGTGTAGAGACTTAAGTTATTATGCTCGCTTATATCTACATAACGATTGTTAACAATCATCTATCCAGTAAACCACCATTTTCCCTTTAGTGTCATTCACATATCAACTACTCCCTACTACACTCGTACATTACACAGCTCCCTCTGTCATCTTTGAGAACCTCGAACATCTCACTATATCCTTAAAGATGATTCTGTGGTTAATTCTATTGAGACACTTCTTTCTCCAGCTTCTCCTTTCACATCACTACATAGAGTCTTCATAACTATTCTGCTCCTCTTGCTAGGCGCTAAGGGCGAGAACGAGATGTGTTCGAGGTGCGGGACATATTTTTCTTGTCATTACCTTCTCACTATTCCTGCAGACAACCACTTAGTACCTTACTCTTCATCTACGTTATATCTTTCATCATACCCCCTACTCTAATAACACATA
>JABUQX010024523.1:20000-28078 GCA_015478945.1 Trachelipus rathkii | reverse complement strand
AGATAATGTTTGGCTTAGTACTGCTATATTGCGAATTTAGCTTGTTCACTTTCCACCCAATTGAAGGAATTCTTCTTTCACAGATTAGAAATGATTTTCAGGTAAAAAATATTTAAATTCTTAAAGAATTTACATTTTGAAGAAGCCGAGATTTTTTTTCCTTTTTACACTAACTGGCACCCGCTGTCACTTTCACTTTCTTCAAACCTTATAAAAAACTAAGTAACTTTGCAGAAATTTCTTTTCTTAATGCTCCTGCTGATTTTGAGGTACTTGGCAAATAAGTTATTGTAGATAATGCTCGTTTCTGAAAATTACTCATCACCTGAACCTTCTCTGTACTCCACTTACTATTATCACTTTCTACCTTCAATTATTTCCATATTTCTTCAAGCATCCATTTCTTCTACTCAATTCTTTATTCATTAAAGAAAATAAAGTCATAGTATCTGGCTACATACAGTATTAAAACAATATCGTGTTGAATGATATGCCTATATTATTCCTTCTCTTCCTATTCATAAATCTAAAACTCTAATCTTTCTCACTTCTTCTTATTCTCCTGTCATAAAGGGTCTAAAAGTAATCAGAGGCGCAAATTATGAAATAATATGATATAATGATTTTGCCTTATAGTTCCTGTAACCATAGAAATGGGTGCAAAACTCTTAGAATTTTCTCAAGTATTTGCCATTTACTTCATATATTGATTTTCTAAATATAAACTTGCAGAGGTCTTTTCAAACACTCAATTCTTCTTATTCAAATATTTGCTATTCCACCTTGTATTAACATCTTGAATTGGCGGCATAGGTGTGCAAGATGTGGATCCAAGTCTCTTGTATTCTTTTAATTAATTTACAGTCAAAAACTAAAATGATGAAATGTGACAAATATGCTACATTCTTAATTAAATCACACTGTCCTCTGAGAAAATAAGTCATCTTTAATAAATTGAAGTTATGAATAAAAAAGAAAAACTTGTGTACCTGCTAAATCAGTCCAATTTCAAGTTATATGCTCCATCTCGAAGGATCCAATGGATTATGTTAGGAGGAATTTCCAATTATCATCGTAATTTTAAAACTCATAGTGATATTTATTCCAGAATGAGAACCTAGAAAATACTTGCATGGAGTACACAGTCCATTTTTCAAACTCGCTGGTAAGCCAAAGTGCAGTTAAAAGAAATAAATGAGTCGTTTGATATTTAGCTATCCTATATATCTGTAGTAAATGATATCTCATCAGCATTAGATAACTTCTCGAATACTGCTGATCTCAATCTAGAAGTTTGTAACATTTTCTCTACAAAATATTTCTACTAGGAATAAGTATTTTGGTTGAAGATGGGCAATAAGTTCTATTAATCCCTTCTCTTCTGTGACTTAAAATGACCGTTAACTCATTGCGATAAAATCACTATTTTCGGATTTTGTTCATAGATATGCAAAATTCTGTTTGGGAGAAAACTCTCTCGAAAACTCACTATTTCATGGCTTAAGGATCTATTGCTCTTTTTGGTTCCCTTTCTAGAAAATACAAGACTCTCCCTTTTACTATAAAAATTTTGGACTTCCAGATATTCTCTCCAATGATGATTTTCCATATGTTTAGTGGCTTTACTAAATATACAGATTATGTTGAAAAGTATAAAATATTTTTTACCATTTTATTGTTTCTAAATGCCTGTTAGTCAAAAAATGTCCGTTCCTCCGAATTCCGGCCGAATTTTTGTGATTCCGGCTAAATTCCCGTCCGGCCGAAACATGAAAATTTCAGTTCCGGTCACCCTAATATATAGATATAATATATATATATATATATAATATATATATTATATATAAATATATATATATATATATTATATATATATATATATTATATATATAGTATATATAGCCTCAGCAGGTGACTTGACCACTTTAGGTATAACTTCGTCTCCGGACTTTCCCCTAATGCACTTTTTAGAATTTTTTTTTTCTGAAATTCAAGCCCATATAGTAGGTAATAAGCACACAAACAAATAATAATGCAATTCTAATAATAAAAAGTTTTTATTAACAGTTTTAATAAATCTCATCAGCTCTGACCTATCTGTTTTAAATTCCTCTTGTACGTATAAATTCAATTATATTAATTTTTACTTAAATATAATAATTGTTTATCATATTAAAATAGTAATAAATAATAAAAATGTCAATAATGATACATAAAATAAAGAATAAAAATAAGAAATTTGATTCACCCCTCTCCGCTCAAAATTGACACTTTTTTCAATTCGTATTTTTTAATAAATTTCATTTTATTTTAATTTACTTAATATAAGTAACTATTTATTATTATTAAATAAATTAATGTAATAAAAATGTCAATAATAATAGTAAAATAACGGAAAAAAAAACAATGGTGTCCGATCACCCCTTCATACACAATTTTTACGGTGGTGAATCGGACCAACTAGGCCCTTAATTTTGCCACTAATTTACTGTTTGACAAAAATTACTTGGCCAGTTAAAGCTAACACTACTCGAGTGTATACACGAAAAAAAATAATTAAAATCCATCCACAAATTTTCTATTTTGATAACAAAACGTTAAAAAAACTCATCATTTCAAAAGCTGCAATTTATTGAAGCCATTGTACCCAATTATATATTTTTTTTTTTAAAAAAATAAAATATAAGAAACTTCTAGAATTAAAAGATGATCTAAAATAAAACTGTATTACTACTTGTGGCATTAAATGAGCGGAAATTTTTTTTTTTTTTATTAAATATTTTTTTATGTTATTAGATAACGAATCCCCCTCTAAAAGAGGCGGTCCCGGTCACCCCGCCCGACGCTATAATATATATATAGTAATATATATATATATACTATATATATATATATAATATATATATATATATATATATATATAAATTAGTTATATATATATATATATATTTTGCTTATGTATGTATGACATTCCCAGTGCCTAATGTTCGCCTTTCTTCTCGTCATAATACCACCCACTCACCTCCAGACAACCATCTTAGAACACCCACCTGCTTATCCACATATCATATAAACACAAACTTATATCCACACCCTCTTCTAGACAACATCTACAGAAACATCCCTATCCCTATATCCTTATGGTTGGGAGAAAAAATTGCGACACATTGTATGTCCTTGCATGTCTTAGAAGGCGACTAAGGGACGGTGGTATTAGGTGGTGCCCACTACCACTTATCTTCTCAGGAATGCTAATGCATGCCCAGAGAAGGTCGGACGCCGTAAAGAGCCTTCTATCTTCAGCAAGAAATGTCTATGAAATGTATGGTACATGGAATGTTCAGAGGAAAAATGTTGAGGAGGAGAGAGGTGATTGATAAAATTAGAAATGTACCAAATTCGATTTGCTCGCTTGTGGACTGAAACAAAGAGAAAGGAAATGGTGTAAAATGAGTGTGTGTGCTGAAATTTTTTTGCGTGTGGAAAGGAAATGAGAGGAGATAAAGATTGTGGCAGAGAGCTACGCCGTAATTTTGTGTCTGTGAGTACTAAATTCTAAAGGTTAAATTTAAAGTTTGAAAAGGTCAAAATTGTGTGGTTGCGACATATGTCCATGAGAGTAATGTTGAAGAGTGCGATTTTCGCTATAATCTGAATGATGTTTTGATGGGGTGAGTAGGAGTTCAGTCATTTACCACATATCTTCCCACCCAAGGATTTTTTTTTTAACAGTTTGTCGCCATCCACTCACAGCGACCCTATGAAAGAGGTGTAGTACGCCAAAAAGTTCAACCCTCTACCGCCAAATTACGCATATGAGAACAACGCAGGCTTTAAAGTGAGGAGATTAAACAGCAGGCAAATTACAGAAATGGAAGGGAATCTACACAGAACAGAGTAGTGGAAAAGAAGAAGCCATCACAGGGAACTAACCTGGAGTACCAATTTCAACACAAAACTTGTGCGCAGATACAGCACCCCTTTGCTACGAGGCTTCGTAAAAGTGGTGTACGCGAGTGATAAAGTCCCTCGAAAGCACCTGCCGCTCGTACCTATAGTATTTACATGCTATAGGAGAGATAAAGCACCAAACATCGACCACTTCTTTATCACAGTATAATATATAAATAAAGAGGAAAAAGTAATTGACGCAAAATATGATAGGTTGATCCAAATGCTATAAAATTATATCCCATGACACCTTAACAAGTGGCGAAAATTTAAGTAGGAATGTCATGAATAACCTAAGGGGAATTTTTCTGCCATTTTCTAGGTTTTTGTTGTTTCCAAGGTAAGAGACCCGATTTTCATTACAACAAGCAAGTTCATAATAATTTGCTGATTGTATAAGTTTTTATGATTTATTTATTTCTTATGAATAAAATTTTAAAATTATTTGGTCCAATATAGGCTAGGATAATTTCAAAGAAACAATTTTTGGTGGTCGGTGGTCGACATTTGCTTTCAATACTGGTAGTAGCCTAGTAGGTTTTAATTCGACCGGGTTGTCGATTATTGTCGTTTTATTAAATATCGTGAAGGCGGTAATAATCGACCAATTAAGCATTTAGTCTTAAGTTGGGAATGTCAATTACTGGAAGTGGGAAAATGGAGAAGCAAATGTTGCAGACTTTGCCAGTAGTGGATCAACTGTATAAATTAGGTTACGTCAATTCTCAAATGCAATATGCTGTTCTTTATCTTGAGATCAAGCAAATCTCATTATCTTCAACTAGGTGATCAATATTTACTAACTTATTTATTGTGGTTATTGCAATCTTAAAATAATTAAAATATGAAGACAGAAAGATTTACATGTTCAGAACGTAATTAGGGAAAAGTATTTTCTTGAAGTTCTTATCGAGCGTTAACACAAATGCAAAATGGAAAACGGGTTAAGTTTTAATTCGACTGGGTTGTCGATTATTGCCGTTTTATTAAATATCGTGAAGGCGGTAATAATCGACCACTTAAGCATTTAGTCATAGTGTATTAATTATCTGTGATTTAGTCTTACGTTGGGCATCATTATATAATCCCTGTATGAGGTACTGTTGCTGACTAAAGACCAAACTCTTTTATAGTAATAAAATATAACAAATTCACACTCATACATTTCGTTTCCATTGCAAATAAGTAGCAGCCGTGTCCAAAAAATCGATCTCGGTTTTCGACAATAATCGACCATTAAAATGTAAGTTTCGACCAGTTCAGAGTCAAAAATCGATTCTTATATAAAGCGTTTTCGTTTCAGTCATTTGTGCTTACAAATCGTAAGAAATCTTGAGTTTGCGTTCGTTAGCTGCGTTTCCAGAAGCTCGAGTGCAGCCCGTGTGCAAAATCGACTCGGAAACGCTTCGAATTGAAAAAAATTACATTAACCAATCAGAGAACAGAAAATTTGAGTACCTGGAAACTGCCGAGAGCGCCCGTCGGATCAGCTGTCAATTGTAAAGAATACTCTTATACTTATATGTATCTATTTTATGAAATGATACGATATATTAATATCCTTAATATAAAAGTTAACTAAAATATTTAAAAATTTTGGCAAGCCATTTCCGACACATGTTTTGTAAAAAGATTTGTTTGTAAACAAAGTATTCTCAAAGTTTACGCTGGAAAAATGTGGTATTCTTCAGCGCAGCTCGCCAGTTTATTAATTCCTGAAATCGAGGATTTAACAAAGGGCGCATGACTGTGACATTTACGTAACGTAGAAGTGCGCAAACGGGCTCTGGAAACGATGCATGTGCGCCTGTGTGCCCGCCAGGGCTGCAGTCGGGCTTCTGGAAACGCTGCTTGTGTAAAATTTAGCACAAAATCGAAAAAATGCTAAGCCGTTTTCGATTTTGCATTTTTGCTTACGAAATTTAGGAAAATGCTCAAGTTGCTTTCCATTTTGTCAAATTTAACAAAATGCTCACCAAACGTAAGCAATTTCTTAAATTCTGTAAGGTTGCTCTTTCCCGTGCTTATTAAGGAAAATGCTTAATAAACAAATATAAACTACAAGATTGATGAATGTTTCATTCATTAAATTAGCTTTAAATCTAATTTCTTCCAAATCAATAAACTCCATCACAATAGTTGATCAATTATTTTAATAAAAAACCATTTTGTTATTTTTTTTATTTCTTTATTCCAAAACCACGTGCTCCATCACAACACCTGATCAAAATATTTGTAAACAAACGTTCATTATGCCCAAATTCGTGCTAAAAACCCGATTAGCATTTCTTATCAGAGCTTATAACAGAGAAATTAAAATTTCTCAATTTTGTAAATTTTTATAATTATATTTCACAAGTTCTTTGCGAAATAACATAATTAATAATTTCGAAAGATAAAAATAGTCTTCGAAACTTGAAAAACATTAAAAAAAACATTTTTTTAACGATTTCATTTTAGTACCTAAACTCAAGTCAAGAAAAGTAAAGAACATGAAGACCGAAAAATAGCAACCTTGTGGATGGAAGAAAAATTCCTGATTTCGCTAGGAAATTTACTTCCGTTTGAAAGAATATTGACAAATCAAATGAGAAAGTGAAGAACTTCTTCCGTTTAGAAGAATTCTGCCCAAATCAAAAAACGCCTCTAATTTAGGACTGAATCACGACTGATTAATAAAAAATGTAAACAAACACCATACATCAGTATATATATATATATATATATATATATATATATATATAATATTATATAATATATATATATATATATATATATATATATATATATATATATATATATATAATATATAAAATATATGTATATATATATATATATATATATATAAAATATATAATAATATATATATAATATATATATAAGAAGATAGTATGTATTATATAATATATATATTATATATATATAATATATATATATATATAATAAAAGATTTACATATATATATATAATATAATAATTATTATATTTATATAATTTAATATAAATATATATATGTTATATAAAAATTAAAATATATAATATATTCATATATATATAATATACTATGACCAATATATATATATATATATATATAATATTATATATATATATATAATATATATATATATATAATATATAATATATAATAATTATATAATATAGATATATAGATATATATATATAATTTTTATTTATTTATTTAGTAATTGATTTATTTTATTTGTCCCATATATTTTATTCTGTCCTTTATAAAATAATAAAATATGATCTGTGGCGAAGTTTCTCTCGCGTATGTCGAATATCGATCTAAAATTATACACATCTAGAATAGTAGGCTTGGGGAGTAGGCCGTAGGGTTTGTTTATGAGAATGTCATAGTGTATTAATATGTATTATTAATTATCTGATGAGATGTTTGAGTTTGCAGTGTAGTGGACTATTGGTAGAATTTGGATAAGAAGTTCGCAAATTTCTTGTCATCCATATTTATTTCTGTATTTAATACTTTATCTTTAAGTGGTGGCATGAAACTATTGAAAACTTTGTCTCTTACGGATGTTTTATAAATCTTTTGCTAACTTCACGCCTATTAGATTTGTTAGTAGTGTAATGACAAAATGTTTTGTCAGAATCCAGATTTGGGGTAATTGTTACTCTGAGGGTTGTCACCCCGATTTTTAAAAATCACAGATATACTCTAAAAAAAGTAATGAAAATAGTTGCAAAACGAAAATCAAAAGCTCTCTAGGAAAAAAAGTTACAGCCTCTCAAAGTTGTTAAAACTCCCATAGACTTTTCATTTTTGATCTATCAAGGTTAGGTTTCATTTTAGGCCCTCTAAGTCGGGTTATGATAAGTTTTGTTAGGTATACACAGAGAAAATATAGGTTATCAAGATCTTATAACCTGAACTAGGATGGCCCTAAATCGAGCATGAGACACACTATTCTTTTGTAATGAAGTTTGTAGGAAATTTAACTTTGAGAGGACTGTTTTATAACTTTTTTTCCTAAAGAACTGCTGATTTTCGTTTTCACTATTCTCATATTATTTTTTAGAGTAGCCCTATATCTTGTGATTTTCAAAAAAAATTTTTATAAGAAAATCTTATAGGAATTTTAAACAAC
>JABUQX010024523.1:0-15000 GCA_015478945.1 Trachelipus rathkii | reverse complement strand
TATATATATGATATATTATATATATATTATATATTATATAGGATATTTATTCTATTTTCAGGTTTATATTCGAAATTTAATATTGCTATAACATAATTATTGAATAATTATTTAAAAAAAGTATTATATGCTGTCAAGTTCTTTATAATGCCAGGATCAGTGTAAAACAGCCCTAAACTATTTTGTTATGTGTGTGGAAAACTTACATTTAAGACGCAACATTGTAGCTTGTCACCATTAGTTAGAAGGCTAATGAATTGTACTTTGGATGTAAGGTTGGGGACTAGGATAAGTCTGGGCTGCAATGTAATGCCTGCAATTCATGGTTAGGAAGGAATCTGAGAAATGGTTAAAGAGAAAGTAGCCGTATGAATTTGCTTGTACCTATAAATTTGGCGTGAACCGCAAATCACTTACGGATTGGTTCTTCTGTTTGATAATGTGCGGGGTTTTCTTAAATCCAACATTGTATCAGTATCAACTACCACCGCAATGACGTCCAGTTTCCTCTTCAGGGTGATCTTCCTAGTACTACACTTCTATGAATTTAATGTTGACTCAGAGGATGATCCCTCCGATCATGACACAAGGTTTCAAGATCCTGACTTTGAACCATCAACAATTAATGACATGTTCAATCATGAATCCACAGGAGGAGCTTAAAGATATTGTACGAGAACTCTAAAGGTCTCATAAACAGACTCAGAATTGTTGGCTTCTAGGCTTCAGGGCTTGGAATTATTAGAGACAGGTGTAAATTAGTTCATTTAGGGTAGACAGAAGACAGTTTTGGCAACTATTTTGCGCAAAAGATGACAATTGTTATTGACTTGATGTGAATGGCTTATTTGGACAGGCATATGGGAACAGACGGCATAACTAGCAGAGTGGGCGCTGTTTTATTGATTTCTCCATCTTAGTCATATTAGTCTCAAGGCAGTGCTACTCCGTATAGGCAAAGGTAATGTTTTTCCGTCTGTTCTTGTAGCATATTCTAAATACAAAGGAAACGTACGAAGTTATGAGTTCTATACTTAACCTAGTTGAGTAAACAACATTTAATGGCACATTTGTGGGGACTGAAGGTCATTGGACTATTAACGGTAACAGGGATACACAAAATTCTGCTGCTTCCTTTTGCGAATGGGTACGCCGCGTCAGAAATAAATTACTACATTCGAAAGTGGATTCAAAGCATGAATTCTCAATGCCTGGGGACCAAAAACATATCAGATGATCCACTTGTGAATCCGCAGTTTGTCATTTTCACCTTTGCACATTAAACTTGTTTGATGGAAATATTTGTAAAAGCTCTTGACAAAGAAGGGTTTGGCATTCTTACATCTCAGTAACAAATTCACAAGTTTAAGTGAGGCAAGGTAAAGAAGGGGTTTTTTTATATGAAGCACTAATTAAAGCAGACTTCAGATGGGAGTTCGAAGATTGGGGAAATGTCAGAAGACAAAAAAGCGGCCTGGCTAGCATTCAACATCAGTGTGATAAGGTTTCATTTGAAAAGAAAGCTGAACTATGAATATCTTGTACGTTACATGGTGGATTGCTTTCGTGTTATAGGTTGCAATATAGGTTGCAATATGCTTTTAAAACTACACTTTATGGACTCAAATCTGGACTTCTTTCCCCCCAGCCTTGGCGCAATTGGTGATGAGCATGGTGAAAGGTTTTCACACAGGACATATATCATGATTTGAAAGATGTTATCAGTGGGCGATGGATGAAAAAAGTATGCTTGTGAATAATTGCTGTCTTATACAGGAAGACACAACCAACAAGATGCTAAAGAAGGAAACGTCCAAAAAATCATTTCTAGTGTGGATGCTTGCTAAAATAATAATCAAGAACTGTTACAATCAATGTACCAAAATGTATAATAATGGAGGAGTAATGTAGCTCTAAACAGCCCAAAAACAAAAAAAAACGATACGTGATGGAAGATTTTTGGTTTTCATAAATGTAACAGGCACCTTTTGTTTATACAGAAATCACATATTACAAGAATGCATTCCGACGGTGACCACTTCTAGATGCATTTAAATAGAATAACCGAGGAGCTTGCTGCGCGTTAAGACAAAAAAAAAGATTACAAAAGTTGAATGGATTGATAAGCAACCCCTGGCAACAGCACAGATAGTGACGATAGTGGCTTTTTAGCAAATAACCTACTGAAGATGAAGAGGATTTGGATATGATAGACTTTTAATGTTATCTATCTTTATCTTAAAGGAGTAATATTTATTATTATGTAAAGTTTGATAATAGGTTTTTTTATTTTAGTCTTTTCAGCTGATTAAATTGAGGTTTCTTCTTCATTATTTTTATTCTATTATATTGTAAGCTAGTTAAAGAATTTCTTTGTAAATGTTGTAATCATGTTAACATAAAAGCTAGTAGCTAAGCTTGTTAAACTTACTGGAAAATGGAATTTTGGAAATATTTTTTTGAAAACACAAGCATAAAAAAAGTTTATTAATATTATATTTGATTTATTATTCCTTAAATATATTTTAGTTTATAAAATAAATAAACTTGGGCACACCCAATATGAAATAAATGACTAAGTTTGTTGTAAAGGGATGAATCCTGAGTTGCCCTAGCAGTAACCTGATTCTATCTATTACTGTGTTATTTTCTAATATTGGAATTTAGAGTATCGGTAATGCGCTCTTTTTCTGGTATCGGTACATTGATTATATTATATTTATATAGATTAATATTATATATCTATATATATATATATAATTATATATATTATATATATCATATTATATATATATAATATATATATATATATATATATATAATATATATATAATATATATATTATATATATTATTATATATATATATATTATATAAATGAGATTTTTTTTGTGACTGATTCATTTGCAGGCCATTTGCTTCTGGTATGTTAACCCTCGTAGGGAAGGTATTCGATGTACTTCTATATTTGTTGTAATAAAAAATAGCAAACCACTATAGGTTAGCTTGGATTATATATTATATATATATATTATATATATATATATATTATATATATATATATATATCATCTATATATTTTTATATATTAATATATATATATCATATATATTTATATATATATATATATATATATATATTATATATATCAAGTGGTCCTCCAAGGTGGTCGCTGTAACACGGGGGGTACAAAGGTGTACTTGGTTACCACCAATGAAGTGGCTCCGATCACTTGCGAGTCGTAGATCAGTTTATCACAGTGAATTACGAATTTCTCTCACTGGATCCGCTGTGTCTAGTTTTCACGTCGTGGGCCGTGATATTATATATTAATTATGTTATATATATATTATAATTTAGGTATTGTATTGTAGGCCTATGGGGGTACAACTTATAATTATTTTCTTTTTAGGGGTACACAATCAAAAAAGTTTGGGGATCGCTGGTTTTAAGTATTTTTAGTTTTTTTCGTTTTCATTGAAAGATAATTTTATAATTGAAATGTTGCTATTTTGTTGTTCATTTTAAGTTTTATATAAAACAACTTAGAGTATTAATATATTCTCATTTTAATGTTTTCATTTTTATTTTTGTTTTGTGTAGACCCTCATTAGTAATGTAGAAGAAGATGAAGGTGACATACTTGAAGGGAAAAGCTCAACAAGAAGCGGACCCCAAACTTCAAGGAGACATAAGAAAGAGTTGAAAAATGGATTGTGAAAAAATTTCTTTGTGCCAGTTGTAATTTTAGTTTTAAAACCAAATACGAGTTGAAAAATCATTTGAAATCACACCGTGAAAGAAAGTTTAAATGTGCACATTGCAATTATGAATGTAATGTTAAGTCCAAATTAAAATCTCATCTGTTGAAACACTCAAATACAAAATTATTTAAATGTTCCGAGTGCAGCTTCGAATATAATCGCAAAGAAAACCTACAAAGGCACATGTTAACACATGCAAACTTTAAATTTTTAA
This sequence comes from Trachelipus rathkii, assembly GCA_015478945.1. Classification (NCBI taxonomy): domain Eukaryota; kingdom Metazoa; phylum Arthropoda; class Malacostraca; order Isopoda; family Trachelipodidae; genus Trachelipus; species Trachelipus rathkii. Next base: position 11,023 of record JABUQX010024523.1, on the reverse strand, counting down.
ATGTTCTGAGTGTAGCCATGAGTGTATGATAAGCAAAACTTTAAAGACAAATTGATTAACACATACAGTGTTATTATTTAAATTTTTCTGAGTGTACTAGAATGTATATTAAGAGGAACACCTTAAAACACATGTTAACACATGCAAACTTTAAATTATTTAAATGTTGTGAGTGTAGCCATGAATGTAATGATAAAGCAAACTTTAACAGACATATGTTAACACATAACGCTGTTAAACTATTTAAATGTTCCGACTGCAGCTACGAATGTTATCAAAAAGGAAACTTAAAATTACACATTTTAACACATTCAAATTTTAAATTGTTTAAATGTTCCCAATGCAGCTACGAATGTAATTACAAAGGAAGCCTAAAAAGACACATGTTTACACATGCAAACTCTGATAAGTAAAAAAATAGTTGATTTTGTAAAAGGAGGAATGAGGCAATGGAGGGTTAATTTAAAACTAAAGTATGAGAGGGGACTAATTGAAGTGGAAAAAATCATCATAAAAAGAGGTATCTTCCAGGAGGATTCGTTATCTCCACTGCTATTTATTTTGGCCATTAACCCTTTGAGCAATTTAATAAACAAATTACATAACGGATATAGAATAAACCCACGTAACGAAAAATCAAGCAAACTAATTTAAGAGCTCTAAATTTAAAGTATTAGAATTTTGTATGTCTGTCCATGTTCTCTCATATTAAAATTTTTTAAAATCAATGTTTTATTACTATGTATCAAAATAACATAAAATATTAAGTTGAAATATAATGAGCATGAATGATTTTAATATTAAATAAGTCATTATTATTAATCAAAAGAAATTAATATTTTTATTATCATCATCATCATCATCACCCACCTTCTCTTCCCAAGACTTGGGGTGTAAGGTGCGTAACATGCACCGAAAACGACAAGTAGAAGAAGAATATAACACAAGTCGAAAACAAAGCCCAGCTTTACCGTCCCCTTTATACCTTTTAGTGAGCACTCGTTTCAATCGTTTTCAATCAGAATCCAACAACTTGAGCCTTACGGACGCGACGGACACTCGCTATAGCATCTCGTCAATGTGGGGTTCAACCCTTGGCAAAAGTGGGCCGCAACCATACCCTCTCACAAAATCCCGCCATTACACTCCTATTAAGCACCTTTCTTCTCGCCTCTACCAAACTCGGTTTTCTCTCCTCCAGGCATTCCTTTACCGACTCAATCCACTTTTTCTTCGGTTTCCTAGCCGGTCGATTCCCTGCACGCTCACCACTATACATCTGCTTAACCAGCCGACTATCATCCATCCTTTCCAAATGACCAAAACATCTCAACATACTTTCATTTATTCTCATTTATTTTTTATTTATTTATTTATTATTATCTATTTTCATTTACCCTTTTTTTCACACCACACAACTCTCTAATATGTTCATTCCTCATTTTATCAATTCTTCTCACACCTAACAAAACCAAATCATCCGCATATAATAAGTAGGGCACCCTCAACTCTCTTCCATTCTCCAACATTCTAACACCTTTCCCTGCCACCCCCATCTCTAATCCCCATCCATATACAAATTGAATAACCAAGGAGACATAACACATCCCTGCCTCACTCCGCTATTAACATTAAACCAATCACTTTCGACTCCATTTATTCTTACACAGGCTTCATTATCGTCATGCATACTTTTGATCCCATTCAGAAGCTTACCATCAACACCATGTATCACTAACACCTGCCATAGAGCTTCCCTATTAATTCTATCATATGTCTGTTGCAAATCCATAAAACCTAAATACAATTTATTCTTCACTTATTTGTTTCAATGTAAAGATTTGATCCACGCATCCTCTACCAGCTCTAAACGCACCTTGTTCTTTCACAATCAGTCCTTTAGTCCCTGGGGACCACTCTATCGAACCAATATACTCTTCTCTATAACACTCAATAAACTAATTTCTACAGTTACCCTTATCTCCCCTTACCCTTATATAAGGGTACTATTACTGCTTTCCTCCAATCCCTCGGAATTATACCCTCCATACGCTTTGTTATAACTTTCAAATCCAATCAATCACCATCTCGCCTCCGTTCTTGATCATTTCACCAGTAATTTCATCTTATACTGCATTTATCTTTTTTTTCACTTTCTCATCTACCATACCTCCCTTTCTATCGATCATTCCCCAAAATACCCTATGCCTTCTTGCAACATCAAACCCACACCACATTCCTATCACCTCTTCATTACTGCCATATGTTATGCAGATTTTTCGAAGTGTTCACTCACTCTCTCCTCACATCCATTTCATCAGTTACGAAAGCACGATTACTATTCATTATTTTAAGCAGATTTCCCTTATTCTCATTCTTAACCTTTCGAGCTTCCTATTCCCTTATAAGGCCCCATTCACCCTCCTTCCAAACTGTTCAATTTACCTCTTTTTTCTCTAGAATGCACCTTTTAGTATTCCTTTTTCCTCCTTATATATTCACAAGCATCTTACTTTTGAAACCTCATCATTGGCTTTTAGTACATTCAACACGCTTTTTTTTTTACTTTTAACCGCTTCATCACCTCTTCATTACAAACCACTCACTGGTTGACATTCTTACTTCCTACTTAGGCACATCCACATACTTCTTTGCACTGCTAAACCGGCTTCCTTCATTTGCGTTCCTATTTGTCAGTTTCAACCATTCAATTGACTTTACCTGCGAGCGCTCTCGAAATATTTACCTTATTACGCTTGTTCACTTAGTCTTCTCTCTCTTTATTCTACGCACTTCATTATCATTCTTATTATATTATTATCTATTATTATTATTATACTAATTATTATTATTTGAAATTAGAAACAAAACAAGATGTTTATGATAGCAAGGAATTTTCTATGTATTGAATGCGGTTCTTAAGTGTATTTCACATTTTAAATAAGAAATGAAGTTAACAACATTATTCTTTCGTTATAACTTAATTAATAATAGACGCTTTAAAGAATATTCTTTTTCAATTAATCGTCCCAATTATTTATATATATATATTTATATATATATATATATATATAATCTATAATTCTAATATATAATATATATATATATTATATATATATATATATATATATATATATATAGTATTCTCCTCCAATCCCTCGACAAAGATTAAAATCCCCGCCCCCTTCTTCACAGCTCAATTCTATTACCAATTTACAATATGAAATCCCCGCCCACTCCACATAATCATGGATACACATATCCATCCCTCTAACCAACACATACCTTCGAAACCGCCCAAATAACAATTTTATTAAATCCCTCCCCAAACCTTCCCCTAGAGGAAGAAAGCTGTCCGAGAGGCCAAATGGACCACGCACGAGCAGACAGGTCACTCAAAACTCATGCAATCTAAATTATAGATTCAAACTAGAACATCTCACCTCCCCACCTTGTACCAGAGATGTCCACACTTCTCAAGATCAATAGGCATCTCCCTTCTGGCGGTGCTTCTGCCTCGACGCCCGGCCGACTTCTTATTTCTTCTCTCCTCGACCTGTGGAACCGCCAGTGGCGGCAGCCGGCTTCCTGGAACCAGTGTGGCCCTCAATTAAGGTGGGCCAGGGGCAGAAGTGTGTGTGTGTGGTGTATATATATATATATATATTATATATTTATAATATATTATAATATATATATATATCTATATATATATTATATATATTATATAGTATAGAGTATATTAGATTATATTATATATTATATAGTATATATAATATATATATAATATACTATAATATAATATATATATATATATATATATGGGGGAGAAAGAATTGCCCACATCGCATGTCCTGCGTGTCGTAGGCGACTAATGGACGGTGGTAGTCGAGTTGGGCTGCCACTTACACCTTATTCTTGTTAGAGCTGATGCTGCCTCGGAGATGGTCGGTGATCGCCTTTTAACGGCTTGCTACATTTTCGGCGAAAATTTTGTATCAGAGGAAAAATGTTGAGAAATCGGGTGATGGATGTATTTTAGAAAGGGCAAATTTAATTTGCTCGCTGTGACTGAAACAAAGATGAAAGGAAAAGGGGAAAATGAGTGGTGTGGGGCGAATGTGTGTGTGCTGGTGTGGAAAGGAATGAGAGGGTTAGAGAAGTTGCAATTTTGATGAGTGACTTGTGGTACAGAGCTATAGTAGTCTTTGTGTGTGTGAGTATAAGAATTCTAATGGTTAAATTTAAGTTTGAAAAGCGTCCAGGCATGTGTGGTCATGAGAATGGTCCCATCTAGAGGAAATGTATGAAGAGAGCACGGATTTTCTGGGATAATCTGAATGATGTTTTGGATGGGGTGAGTAGGAGCTTTAGATTGATTGTGTTGGGGGACCTATATGGTTGGATAGGTGATCAGAAAAGAGATGGTATAACAGGTGGTTTTGTGGGTGTCGGGAGAAAATGAGACTGGTAGGAAGGTGATTGAAATTCTGTGAGAGAGAGAAGTATGTGTGTACGTATATCTTCTTTAACACAGAGTATTCCATAAGTCTAGGTTGGTCGTAACGGTAGTAGATGGGTTTCCTGGAGTGAAAAGTAATGATTGATTTCCTCTTGGGTGAAGATGTTTGAAAAGTATGATTTGGGATGGTAATTTCAGTGAGACGGATTAGGAATGGGAATTAATCGGATCATTATGTTGTTCTATGTAAAATTAAGCTAGGTGAGGGCCCCCCTTCGGGAAAAATTTGGGAGAGGAAAGTGGATAGGGATAAGAAAGTGGTTGAATCGAGTGAGAGGTTAAGTGAACAAGGTAATAAGGATAAGTATAAAAGAGCGCTCGCAAGTAATTCAGTTGAATGTGAAAAAGTAGAACTGAACAAAATCTGGCGCAAATGAAGGAACGCAGTTGTTGTAGTGGCAAAGGACGTTGTGGTGTGCTAAAGGTAGGAAGTAAGAAGTTAACATGAGTGGTGGAATGAAGAGGTGATGGCAAGAGGTTAAAAGTAAAAGAAGCGTGGTTGAATTGTGCTAAAAGCCAAAGAAAGGATGAGGTTTAAAAAGGAAGATGCTTGGAATTATATAAGGAGGGAAAAATACTATAAGGTGCATACGTAGGAGAAAAGGAGAGTAATCGAACAGTTTGGAAGGAGATGAAATGGGTTTTAAAAGGGAATAGGAAGCGCCAAAGGTTAAGAATGAGAATAAGGGGAACCTGCTTCGAATAATGAATAGGGATTGGTGCTTTTGTTGGATGAAATGGTAATGGATGTGGGGGAGTGTGGAAAGAACCTTCGAGAATCTGTTTAATATAACAGCGATGAAGAGGTGATAGGTGCATGTGTGTGGGTTTGATATGGTGCAGGAGGAATAGGTATTTTGGGATGAGGTCATTTCATTACAAGGAGGAGGTAATGGGTAGAGTGAGAAAGTTGAGAATGGTAAATTGAGGTATAGATGAAAATCTACTCGTGAAATGATCAGACGAGCGAGATGGTGTTGATTGATTTTGCAGTTGTGTAATAAAGCGTTTATGGAAGGGTATAGTTGAGAGGTTGGAGGAGAGCAGTAATAGTACCCTTATATATGGTAAGGGAGATAAGGGGGGGGGGGGAATGTAGGAATTATAGGGGAATTAGTTTCTTATTGAGTGTTGTTAGGGAAGATATATCCTGGTATTTTAGTCGAAAGAGTGCGTCGGTGACCTACTGACGGACGTAAGATTGGTGCAAGAACAAGGTGAGTTTAGAGGTGGTAGAGGTGTGTGGATCAAAAATCTTTACATTGAAACAACTGACTGAGAAAATGAGGGAAGAAGAATAAATTGTATTTAGGTTTTATAGATTTGTAACAGGCGTATGATATTAATAGGGAAGCCCTATGACAGGTGTTAGTAATGTATGGTGTTGTTGGTAGGCTTCTGAATGGAATCAAAAGTATGTATGACGATAGTGAGCGTGTGTAGGAATAAATGGTGTCAAGAGTGATTGGGTTTAATATTTAATAGCGGAGTTGAGGGCAGGGATTGTTGTTTATGTCCTTGGTTATCCAGTTTGTATATGGGATGGGATTATTTAAGACTTAGAGATGGGGGTGGCAGGAAATGGTGTTATAATGATGGAGAATGGAGGTGAGCGGAGGGTGCCCTACCTATTATATGCGGATGATTTGGTTTTGAATGGTGAATCTGAAGAGAGTTTGAGGATTGAGAGAGATTTAGCAGGGTGTGTAAAAGGAGCGGTTTGAAACAACGTAGATAAAGGTAAGGTTATGGTTGTGAAGTGAGGACAGTCCTCTGTGTGGAGTCTATGTTGAGATGGTGAAGCAGCTGGAACAAGTGTTTGGAGTTTAAATATTTTAGGATATATGTTGGATGAAAAGGAACGGAAGATGCAGAGTGTATAGGGAAAGTCTGAGAAATGCAGAAGGTGGCTGGTGCAATAATTCCTGGTGCAATTAAAGGGACTAAGTCTTGCCGTGCGCTAGGGCCTTACATGAGGGTGTGTTGTTACCTGTGTTAATGTATAGTAGTGAGACTATGGTCTGGAATACGAGGTAAGATCTAAAGTTCAACAGTGTTCAGGATGGGACCAATCTTATGGTGTGGTTGGGTGTGAAAGAATTAATAAAATGAGGAAATGAACGTATTGGAGAGTTTGTGGTGTGAAGAAAGGGTAAATGAAGAGAATAATGAAGTAAACGTGAGATGTTTGGACCATATCAAATAGAAATAATCTGACTGTGCTCTGGTTCCAGTATGTAAGTAGAAAGTGTGTTGGATCGTTGGACGGGAGACCGGAAGAAAAGTGGATTGAGTCAGTGAAAGAATGTCTGAAGGAGAGAGGTGTGAGTTTGGCAGAGGCGAAAATAAAGGTGCATAATAGGAGTGAATGGACTGGTTTTTGTTAGTTGGTATGGTTGTGTGCCCACCTGGGCCCAGGGGATGAACCCTAACACTTGACGATATGCCATAGTGAGGGTCCTCGCGGTCCCATGAAGCTTAGGGTGGATCTTCTGACTGCGACGAGTTTTCACTAATTAATGGTATAGAGGGGGCGGTAAGGCTGGGCTTTCTTTTCGACTTGTGTCATAATTCTTCTACTACTTTTCTTTTCCGATGCATGTCACGCACTTTACCCCCAGTCTTGGGGAGGAAGAAGGAAGATAATAATAATAATAATATATAAATGCAGAAAACAAATTTTTCAAAAGATTCAAGTATATTTTATCACAAGGAAAACATCTCATAAATCAATAAATTTTTGTTAAAAAAAATAGGAAAATTAAAAATGTTTTTTATACTGTATTATATAAAATTTATAAAGCTTCTTTTAAAGGGAAATATCGATTAATTTAGACAACATTGAAAGAACGATTCTAATTGGCTGTAATTTTTACCCACGAATAATACTGACTGGCAACTGTTGTATAACTGAATATTCTTGGACGATTGTACATTCACACCATACATTGGTTCTTACATATTCATAATCAGAGCAAATGCTTTACAATGTGCTTTTTCAAGTACTGCTTCTGATTACACTCGTAGCTACACTCGGAACATTTAAATAATTTAACATTGGTATGTGTTAACAAGTGTAAATTTAAGCTTACTTTGCGGTTACATTCATAGCTGCAGTACGAACATTTAAATAATTTAACACCGTTATGTGTTAACATATGTCTGTTAAAGTTTGTTTTATCATTACATTCATGGTTACACTCAGAACATTTAAATAATTTAAAGTTTGCATGTGTTAACATGTGTCTTTTTAGGCTTCCTTTAATATTACATTCGTAGCTGCACTCAGAACATTTAAATAATTTAACATTGGTGTGTGTTAATATGTGTAAATTTAAGCTTTCTTTGTTATTACATTCGTAGCTACACTCGGAACATTTAAATAATTTAATATTTGCATGTGTTAACATGTGTGACATTATTTCTGCTTTCAGATTACCTTCATAGCTGCACTTAGAACATTTAAATAAATTAACACCGTAATGTGTTAACATATGTTTGTTAAAGCTTGCTTCATCATTACATTCATGGCTACACTCAAAACATTTAAATAAATTTGCATGTGTTAACATATGTATTTTTAGGCTTCGTTTAACATTACATTCGTAGCTGCACTGGGAACACTTAAATAATTTAACATTTGCATGTGTTAAAATGTGTCTTTTTAAATTTCCTTTTTGATAACTTTCGTAGCTGCAGTCGGAACATTTAAATAATTTAACACCGTCATGTGTTAACATATGTCTGTTAAAGTTTGCTTTATCATTACATTCATGGCTACACTCAGAACATTTAAATAAATTTGCATGTGATAACATGTGTCTTTTTAGCCTTCTTTTAAGATTGCATTCGTAGTTGCACTCAGGACATTTAAATAAAGGCTTTGCATGTGTTGACATGTGTCTTTTTAGACTTATTTTGTAATTACATTCGTAGCTGCACTCCGAACATTTAAACAACTTAACATTGGTATGTTTTAACATGTGCAATTTTAAGCTTCCTTTTTGATAACATTCGTAGCTGCAGTGAGAACATTTAAATAATTTAACACCGCTATGTGTTAACATATGTTTGTTAAAATTTGCTTTCTCATTACATTCATGGCTACACTCAGAACATTTAAATAATTTAAAGTTGGTGTGTGTTAACATGTGCCTTTGTAGACTTCCTTTGCGATTACATTCGAAGCTGCACTCGGAACATTTAAATAATTTTGTATTTGAGTGTATCATCAGATGACATTTTAATTTTGATTTAAGATTACATTCATAATTGCAAAGCGCACATTTAAAGTTTCTTTCACGGTGTGATTTCAAATGTTTTTTCAACTCCGATTTAGTTTTAAAACTAAAATTACAACTGGTACAAAGAAATTTTTCACAATCCATTTTTTCAACTCTTTTGTTATGTCTCCTTGAAGTTTGAGGTCCGCTTCTTGTAGAGCTTTTCGCTTCATGTATGTCACCTTCCTCTTCTTCTACATCACTAATGAGGGTCTGTACAAAACAAAAATGCAAACATCAAAGCGAGAATATATTAAAGCTTCAAGTTGTTTTATACAAAACATTACATGAACAACAAAAAAATCACTTCGCATTTGCAAAAACTATCTTTTAATGAAAATGGAAAAAAACTACAAAAATATATGATGATCTATAAAAAAAAACCGTAAAGTAGCAAAGTTGAGATGGTGAATGGGGTCCAGTTAGACATAAGTGAAAATATAGTGAATATATATATATATATATATATATATATATATATATATATATATATATATATATATATATATATATATATATATATATATATATATATATATTTATATATATATATATATGGTAGTTGGGTTGGGTGCCCACTACTACCTATCTCTTGCTAGGAATGCTGATGCATGCCTCGGAGATGGTCGTGATCGCCGTAAACGACCTTCTAATTTTCGGCGAAATTGTATGAATCGTATGGGTACATGGAATGTCAGAGGAATAAATGTTGAGGAGAAGAGGAGAGAGGTGATGGATGTATTTAGAAAGGGCAAATTTGATTTGCTCGCTGTGACTGAAACAAAGATGGGAGGAAAGGGAAAGGTGAAATTGAGTGGTGTGGTGTGACATGTGTGTGCGGGTGTGGAAGAGAATGAGAGAGGGAGAGAAGGAGTTGCAATTTTGATGAGTGACCTGTGGTACAAAGCTATGGTAAACTTTGTGTGTGAGTCCTAGAATTCTATTGGTTAAATTATACATATACAAATTGAATAACCAAAGAGACATAACACAACCCTGCCTCACTCCGCTATTAATACTAAACCAATCACTTTTGACACCATTTATTCTCACACACGCCTCACTACTCTCATCATAATACTTTGATTCCATTCAGAAGCCTACATAACACCATATATCCTAACACCTGCCATAGAGCTTCCTATTAACCCTATCATACGCCTGTTTGCAAATCATAAAACCTAAATACAATTTATTTCTTCTTCTCCCTCATTTTCTCATCATTTGCTTCAATGTAAATTTTTGATAAAATCCTCTAATACTCCTAAACGCACCTTCTTTTCACCAATCAGTCCTTCGTCACTCGACGCACTCTTTCGACCAAAATACCAGCATATATCTTCCTACAACACTCAATAAACTAATTCCCCTAAATTTCTACAATACCAGAATCTCCCTTTACCTTATATACGACGGTACTATTACTGCTCTCCTCCAATCCTCGGAACTCTATCCTCCATAAACGCTTTGTTAAACAACTTCCAAATCCGATCAATCATCATCTCGCCTCCGTTCTTGATAATTTCACCTATAATTTCATCTATACCTGCAGATTTACCATTCTTCAACTTTCTCACTCTACCCTTACCTCCTCTTGCTATTTGACCTCATACCAAAATACCTATCCTTCTGCACCATCAAACCCACACATATTCACTATCACCTCTTCATTACTGCCCAATATTATACAGATTTTCGAAAGTGTTCTTTCCACATCCTCAACTCACTTGACATATCCAAGCACCATCCCTATTCATTATTCTGAGGGCAGGTTCCCCTTATTCTCATATATTTAACCTTTCGCGCTCCTTCCAGAAAAGAATTCTATTCCCTCCCCATTCTTCCTCCTCCTCCAAACTGTTCATTTACCTGTTTTTTCCTCCTATGCTATGCATCTTTTAGTATTTCTTTTTCCTCCGCTTATATAATTCCAAGAATCAACCTTTTAAAATTTCATCATTGGAATTTGGTACATCAACCACGGTTCTTTTATACTTTTAACCGCTTTGCATCACATCTTCATTCCACCACACACTGTTTAAATTCTTATACTTCCTTTGCACATCCACATACTTCTTTTGCACTGCTACAATTGCTTCCTTCATTTGCTCTCACAGATTTGTTCAATTTCAACTTGTTCCATTCAACTGATTTATTTGCGAGCGTTCTTACAATACTTTATCCTATTGACGCTTTGTTTTTTCACTTAACTTCCCTC
>JABUQX010024522.1:27500-53050 GCA_015478945.1 Trachelipus rathkii | reverse complement strand
CAAGTGCTTTAGTTCAGTTTTGGAATTGGAGGTGTTTAACCGTTTTCCGCATTTATCGTGAAACGCTTTCGCGATTTTGTTGCGCCCTTCATCGGTGCTTGCAAACAAATATTATCAGCCCCTCTTATCAGTCGAGAGCGAGCGTATTTTTAGTGTAGGTGGAAATGTAAGCACCCCAAAGAGGAACAGGCTCTCGCCAGATACTAGTGAAAGCTTAATGCTTTTGAATTTGAGAATTTTTGAATTTAAGTATTGAATGATATCTGTCTTTATCTTAAGGAGTATATTATTATTATGTCATGTTTGAATAATAGCGTTTTTTTATTTTGTCTTTTCAGCTGATTAATTGAGGTCTCTTTTTTCATTATTTTTATTCTTTATATTGTAGCTAGTTAAAGAATCTTCTTGTAAATTGTAATCACGTTAAAACATAAAAGCTAGTAGCTAAACTTTGTTAATACTTACTGGAAAATGGAAATGGAATATTTTTTGAATAAAAACAAACATAAAAAAGTTATTAATATTATATTTGCATTTATTATTCCTTAAAGATACTATTTTAATTTATAAAATAAATAAATTTTAAATATACTTGGGCACAACCAAATATGAAACAAATGACTAAGTAAGTATTGTTTGTACAAGGAATGCAATCCTGAGTTGCCTAGCAGTAAACAAATGTTCTATCTTATTACTGTGTATTTATTATATTAATTAAAGTATCGGTATCGGTATCGGTATCGGTATCGGCACCTAAAAAAATAGAGTATCGGTATCGGTATCGGTATCGGCCTCTTTTCTGGTATCGGTACATCCCTAATATATATATATATATATATATATATATATATATATATATATATATATATATATATATATATATATATATAATTCTCTTCAATGCTCTCATATATATATATCTATGTAATGGCACAAAGTTCGAATCGTAATCGACTGGCGGATACCCGGATATCCCGGCTGGGTAAAACCCGGATACGGATATCGACCAGATATCGGTCGGATATCCGGCAGTCTGTTATATATACCGGCATATTTTCTGAAAAAATTCTAAGTCCAAAATCAATATATCAATATGTATATATAGGTCTATATATTACTATTATATTACAGTATATTATATTATATTATATTATATTATATTATATTATTATATATTATTATTATTATATATATTATAATTAATATTATATATATATCGATATATTGATTTTGGACTTAGAATTTTTTTCAGAATATATGTAGATATGTGTTTTATTTATATATACCCCCTATATATATATATATACTATATATATATATATATATATATATATATATACTCATATATGTTCACCATATATATATATCTCCTATATATATGCTCTTAATATAACTCAACTGCTATATATATATATATATATATATATATATATATATATATATGCTACTCTTATAAATATATATATATATATATATATATATATATATATATATATATATATATATACAGGGTGTCTCTCACGAGTTATGTTACAGCGGTGTATCACCGTGCGGGATGTTTAAGTATGAAAATGTGTAGGAATATAAGTTCGATTATTTAATTCCTTAAGGAGGATGGGATATGTTACGTTGGTGTCTGCGCACGCGCAATATGAAAACCGCGCACAAACATGCGAATGTCGAATGGGATGATATATTTTTTATGGCTTCTGTGAAATGCACATAAAAAATGAGGTGGGCTCTTCCTCTCGACATTCTTTGATACGGTTCTTCGTTTCCACGCGATGTACCCATAACGCGTCAATGTTACCAACAATAGTTTTAAATGTGAATGTGAAAAGGTTGAAGAAAACAATGGTATTCAAGACAGCTCATAATATCGATACATGTAATGTAATAACTTTGTTAATAGTATCATAACAAATTTACACCTATGAATCTTATCCACAACATGCAAGAAGGGAGAAGAATGTCAGGTCGTTTCAACTTGTACATACAGTATTTACAAATGTTGTTCGAAGACGCCTCCATCCACGCGAATACATGCCTCAGCCCTCTGGTGCCATGTTTCATTACATACCAATGACAGTGACGCCGGGTTGATTCCCCTACATGCGTTGGTTATTCGACGGCGAAGATAATCGGGCGAGGTTACTGGGTCATTAAACCCAGCATACACGGTATGTTTGAGATACCCCCACAGAAAGTAGTCCAGTGGTGTTAAGTCGGGTGAACGCGCAGGCCATGGAAATGGACCAGATCTTTTGATCCATCTTCCCGGAAAGGTTCTGTCGAGGTAGGTCGTCACTATAGCTGCATTATGTGCTGGGCACCCATCATGTTAGTAATATATTCTTCGTTGTGTTATTAAAGGTATATCACTCAGGAGGTCAACAAGAGACAGGTCTGCAGGAAATGGAGAGCCAACGCTGTCTGTCAAAAATTTCACGAAGAACTAAGGCCGGAAAATGTCCACCACACCGGTATACCACGCAAACGTTGACTGAGTACTGAGACCTGGTGATGGCTAGTGAATGTTAGACGGGGGTTTGTTTCCGCCAAATGTCTGAAGTTCCACCTGTTATACATACCGTTATTGGTAAAGCGAGATTCATCGGTCCATAAGATATTTTCCAATAAGTCCGGTACATCCATTAGAAAACAATCAATGACAGCTAGGAATCCCAGCCGCCCTTTTTGGTATCCACGATGCAAACCATGCACAATGTATGGCCTATATGGATACATGTTGTATGCAGCACGAATCCGTCGTATGGTTTCCTTCGATATTCCCAAGACCGAACTAGCCTGCCGTAATGAGGACGTTGGATTTTCACGGGTGTATAGCAGAACGTCCAGTTCGATGTCGAATGTACGGACACGACCCCCCTCCCGTATGTGATGAGGGGGTTGAACTATCGATCCTGTACCTTAAAACCGTCTGTAAACTCTATGGAATGCCATGTGGCTCGGCGGTCGTCGATGTGGATAACGTTGTCCATATTCTGGAGCAGCTCTGCGAGCATTACCGTTTTGCGTAATGTACACCTCCAACATGTCACGCTTTTCGTCCTGCGTATACTGGTCACGTGGCATGTTCCAAATGTATGGTTCTGACTAAACAAACCACTCTGAAGTTATACGTTTCACTACACTTTATTACGCATAATTCATAGGGTATGACATAACCTCCATATGATTGCTGTTAGTTGGTTGTACACATTCACATGGCCGTATTTATTAGGCTACATAGTACATATCAATGTAATCTAAAAGGGTATGCATTAGGTATTTTAATTTAATTCCTTTGTTAGCTGTATAGATATTTTTAAATACTATTGGATATGCCTATTGTATTTAACCTAATTATTTCATATTGACACGCTTCGGCTTTTGTACGCACATGATGTCTACGGATGACGTCTAGTTGTTTATGGGTACATTGCGTGGAAACGAACAACCGTATCAAATAATGTCGAGAGGAAGAGCCCACCTCATTTTTTATGTGCATTTCACAGAAGCCATAAAAAAATATATCATCCCATTCGACATTCGCATGTTTGTGCCGCAGTTTTCCGCATTCCGTGTCTTTTAAAGACTTATAACAATAACATATCCCATTGTCTTTAATGAATTAAATATTGAACTTATATAGCCTTTCACTTGACATAGACAGATAATGGGATTTAGCACCTCTATAATATAACTAGTTAGAGACACTCTATATATACGATATATATATATATATATATATATATATATATATATATATATATATATATATATATATATATATATATATATATATATATATATATATATATATATATATATATATATTATATATATATATATATATATATATATATATATATATATATATATATATATATATATATATATATATATATATATATATATATATATATATATATATATCAGAGGTAGGCGTTCACAATTTAAGTCTGCAATTCCGCAATCGGGAATACAAATAAGTGCGTAGTGTGATTTAACGATAATTTGAGAAAAATGTTGCGGAGTGCAGTTAGCGAATGCCTATATCATTCGCCAATTTAATTCGGCCAATTCCGCAATTAAGAGGACTACCAAAAAAATTGTGGAATTTCAGTGGAATGCAAAAATTTATAGTCCACAAATTTTGGCCATCTTTGTACCTCTGGCAGCAACACCGAAAAATTGGTATTTTTTGCATTCGGTATTTTATTAAAGTTTTTGTAAATAAGTAATAATTAACAAAAACTTAAAGGCTTAAATGCATGAATAAAAGTTTGAAATCAACAATTTATTCTTTTTCTTTTATACAAATTTTCTTAAACTTAAGTTATAATGAATATAATTTATGAAACGTGTCGCCACCAAATTTCAGATAAATGTATTGTACAAAAAACATAAAAAAAAAAAAAAAAAAATATAAAATTGATACACAACAAAAAAAATATAAACAAATATATATATATATATATATATATATATATATATATATATATATATATATATATATATATATATATATATATATATATATATATATATATATATATATATATATATATATATATATATATATATATATATATATATATATATATATATATATATATATATATATATATATATATATATATATATATATAATTTTCAAATTATTTTGAATATTTCCCCAACGAGGAAGAACCTACTAAGGAGTAACTATCCGGTTATCGGCGGATACGGATAGTCAAAAACTTGGCGGATAGGCCGGATGCAGTTAGTTGCCAGATATCCATTGCATCTAATATATATATATATATTCATATATATATAGTTATATATATATATATATATATATATATATATATATATATATATATATATATATATATATATATATATATATATACTGGTGGTATATATATATATAAATATAGTCCAGGGAAGAGGCCACTTCTGTTATGGTCTGGGGAGGTGTCTGCCTCTTTGTAGGCAGGAGGAGAGTTCAGCCTCTTTATAGATCGGCAGGAGTGCTGAAAGTTCTTCTTCCCCATATAATAGGTCTTGTAGTTGTAGAGGAGGGTTTGTAGTTATCTCTTCTTCTGCTTGTTCCTCCACTTCACTGGTCACTGTCATTGTTCTCTTAAAATCTCTTTTTTGTAGGTATAATAAAACTTACCAAAATTTTGATTTCTATAGAATCAAATCTTTTTATTTAAAACAGCTTTTATTTTATACAGAAACCACGCTGATGAGATGCTATGCTCTAATAACAGTTTTTTAATTTCATTGTTGGGGAGAGTGAGTGTGCACTTGAATGAAACCAGCTAGGGAACTTTGGCGCGCCCAAACTAAAAGTAATCCCGGATTAGTACTGAGCCTGAGTCCCAAACCACCCAATAAATTTAGAAAGTGTGATCAGTAACTAAGACAGCGAGACAGTAATCAGAAGCTAGAAGGGACAAGGTTAAATTGATTAATGGATTAATTCTGATAGGAAAAATTAGTCTGTTAGTAAATCTACTATCTATCTATTACTATAAAAGTGTTAGAGGTTAGTCGGTTAGTTTAATTAACTAGTTTGTTAATCTACCTCACCACTTTAGCTCACGGTTAGCATTCTTTCTCCTAACGACTACCACATTATTTTTACCTGAACTTTCCAAATCGTTTCTTCTGCAACAATCGTCTGAACTTCCCTGTGATCCTCCTTCAAAAGGTAAAGTCAGAGCTGAATTAAATTCGTCAATCAGGGGAAAACAAAAACGTTTCCGATTAACGGTTTATTAAATTAAATTTAAGAGAGGATGAAGCTTAAATGCTGATAAGCTGATAACTGTAGGTTTGCCTCTAATTAGATTAGATAACAAACTGATGAATGTTCGAGTTCCGTTCTTCTGATATGTTATTAAATGTAACTGCGAAAGCAAAGTAACTTGTTAGAGGAAAAGCAACAAGCTTGAAGAAAAACAGTTCTGAATGGGTATGGTCCCGGAATAGACAACCCGTTGATAGCAAGACCTAGAAAAAGCCAGCTGATAGCAATGATATGGCAGCCCGCTGATAGCACCTGTTAGAAAATAGGCAACAAATATATAAAGTCTGCTCCATAGCAGTAAACATAAGAACGGGTATGAAATCTACTGACGGCTGTACAGAAAGATCAGGATCCGGAGGAGAATCAGGATCTATTGGTGAGCGTGAAAGAGCATCGGCTACCACATTGCTTTTACCAGCAATGTGACGAATCTCAAAATCGAATTCGTTTAACTCCTCCATGGTGCGTGCTAGTCGACCATCGACTAGACTCATGTTCTGTAAATAAATCAGAGGCATGTGATCAGTAAAGATGATGAACTTGACTCCCCGCAGAAAAGGTCTCAAAGACTTTACTGCCCATCGTAAAGCTGTTAGCTCTTTATCTATGACTCCGTAGTTCCTCTGAGCACCGTTAAAGGTCATAGAAATGAAAGCTATTGGTCGGCGTTCATCTATATGGAGGTTCCCCTTATTCTGACGTTATTTACACAACGAACACGACGACTCCCATTACACAACAGACTGACGTGACCAACAGACAGCCGTATACTATACCTCCTTACTACAGTCAGGGCATGAATGATCCCTTGACTTCCAGTGCTTCAGAGACACCGATATTTGCTCAACAGGCTGGTATCGCACCACCAATCGATACCAGATCATTTGTTGTTCCTCCTCAGCCACAACCGATGTACTCTCTTGCAGACAATAGAGAGCCAGCATCGATTCTTGCACCAAGTAGATTGGACATTTTGGAGCGTCATATGCTGCTAATGTCCCAATCTATCCTTTACTTAGCAGAAATTGCTAAAAACTCACGGAAAGTCAAAGTGGTTGAGCCAGGAAAATATAAATATGAAGCTGATCAGGATTTGGTTAGTTATTTCGCCGACTTTGAGCAGTATTGCTCATTTAACTATCCAAATGCACCTCATCAATGGTTAAGGCTACTAGGCAGGCAACTTGAAGGTTCGTTCCTGCAGCTGTACAACTTATTAATTAAAGATGACAGGAACTACGGTTCTATTAAAGAAACACTTTTAACATGGTACCAGCAAGAGGAGAAAAGGAAAGATGCACATAAGCTCAATGCTTATCATTCAGCTTACAGGACTCCCGGTGAAAGCGTTCGAATGTACGCTCTTCGCCTGGAACATCTCGCAAAGAAAGCCTATCGTGGGCTAGACATGAGAGAACATGATTCTCTACGTACAGCTTTCCTTCTGAGTCTTCCTCCTTACGTCGAGAAACGGATAACGGAACATATCCAACGTGGAATGATGCTTCCTGCACATGTAATTTTAAGTCTAATCCATTGCAGATTCCAAATTTGATCAACAAACAAGCTATTTTCTTAATAATTTATATACATATGGTGCAAATGCTACAAAACATATCACAAGATTTTACGTTATTCCATACAATTTACATGATAAAATACTGTATATAAAAACACATCTAAAAACAATCTCTCTCTCTCTCTCTCTCTCTCTCTCTCTCTCTCTCTCTCTCTCTCTCTCTCTCTCTCTCTCTCTCTCTCTCTCTCTCTCTCTCTCTCTCTCTCTCTCTCTCTCTCTCTCTCTCACTCTCTCTCTCTCTCTCTCTCTCTCTCTCTCTCTCACTCTCTCTCTCTCTCTCTCTCTCTCTCTCTCTCTCTCTCTCTCTCTAATATATATATATATATATATATATATATATATATATATATATATATATATATATATATATATATATATATATATATATATATATATATATATATATATATATATATATATATATATATATATATATATATATATATATATATATATATATATATATATATATATATATATATATATATATATATATATATATATATATATATATATATATATATATATATATATATATATATATATATATATATATATATATATATATATATATATATATATATATATATATATATATATATATATATATATATATATATATATATATATATATATATATATATATATATATATATATATATATATATATATATATATAGTGATGTATGTGTATGTATGTATATGTGTATATATATTTATAACTATATAACTATATATATATATATATATATATATATATATATATATATATATACTGTATACGGGTATATATATATATATTTGTATATATATATATATATATATATACTATATAACTATATAACATATATATATATATATATATATATATAATATGCTATATATATATATTTATATATATATATATATATATATACGGATATCTTATATATATATATATATATATATAACATTATATATATATATATATACTAATAATAATAATAATAACATATATATATATATGTATATATATATATATATATATATATATGGTATATATATATATATATATATATAACATATATATATATGTAATAACATATATATATATATATATCTTTATATATATATATAATATATATATATATATAGGTAACTATATATATATATATATATATATATACAGTATACTATATATATATATATATATATATATATATATATATATATATATATATATATATATATATATATATATATATATATATATATATATATATATGTGGGAGAGAAAATACGCTGTGATAAAAAAGTGTACCCGACGGTGAGGTACCTCTCTCCGCTCTTTCTAGGAGATATGAAGTTCGAAGAATTTTTGATTTCGGAAGTCAAAGTATAGGAGATTACGTCAATGTTAGGTTTGTGATGTTCAAAGATAGTGGTTTGAAGGTCTAGTCAGCACAGCAACCACCTGACACCATCAGGAGTAATACGGAGCAGATTAGATTTTCTCCGTAACGGAGGAGTTAGTCTTCAGGACTCCGTAAGCCTGCTGACTTGAATGACTTTCGAGGAGGATTGTGAACTTTGATATAAAATGTTGATACAATCTAAGATTTTTACCTAAAGGAAGATGTATAATTATTTAGCTCGTTTCCCGGAGCTTTCTCGAAGATTAACCCGATAGAGGTCTCGAAGATTAACCCGATAGAGGTCTCGAAGATTAAGAGTAACAATACCAAAAAACATCAATATGAAGGATAGTGACACTCCATAAAAAGTGTTATCTTTACTAAAATCGCTCAGAATATATGGTGGGAGGTCTGACAAAAGTTAATAGTACACAGTCCTACCCCAACAATATATAAATAAAAGATTATGATATAGGATCAGTTAATACACCTTGGAGAGCAAGTTAAAGGTTCCAATGTGTAAAATATGTACAAGAGCACAGACAGCTCTAGGACCAGATACGAGAGTGGAAACCGAACGCTTCCAAATATTGCTCATGCATAAAAATCAAGGGAATAAGAAATCCAGACTCAACAATTGTGAATAAATGATGACTTAACTGAATTGACTGGGGAATGGTTCCAAGTGGTGAGTATGATTCAGAAGAATACAACTATGCTGAAGTACTATTAAAGAGGAAGGAATCACGCCAAATCCCAACGTTAGAATTGGCAGGGAGAGGGATCCAGATGAACCACAACTCCGAAACAACTCCAAGAAGAAAGATTCAGGATGAATTCCAACTTTAAAATAGCACCGAGGAAAGATTCACTAAGGAATCCCACTCAAGATTATCAGCACAAAAAGAAAAGAAGGAATCCCAAGATTAGAATGTTGAAGGATTCAGGATGAATCCCAATATCAGAAAATCCCAAAATCGGAACAGCCCACAATTAGAAACTTGAAGGATTCAGGATGAATCCCTGTATTAGAACCCTGTCAAATATAAACAATTATTGGTATTTATACCATAATTTATATTTGCATATTTGACAGTTAAAAGAAGTCACATATATCTATTCTACTAAGAAACATACCCTGATATATCCAAGAGGGGTTTTAAATGGGGACTAATGATGTCAATGGCCTTCCAGCAAGCAACAAGATAGTAAACTGTAATAAGAGTCAAGTTTACTATCTGTACATTACTACAAATCTTACAGTTATTAATTAATAAAATCAAATAAATTTGCAGCACTGACCTCTGAGACAGCTAGAAAGGCTTATCAACTTCTTCTGTGTATAAATATTCAGCACAAATATATTTTTACTATCATCTGTGCTCCTGGTGCTATGTTTATCATTAAGTTTATATTATATCATTCATACATATAATCATAACAAGATGTACTAAAAAGAAGAAAAACTGGTATAGTGTCTATAAATGGTACAAGGGTTTTCTATAATTGAATTGATAAGATGAATAAGATTGTATTATCACAGGCTGGATCAAAAATGGTTACAAAATTCCAGACTGTATTATAAAAACATTTTCGAGAATAAACAACACCAGAATAAGATAGCGAATTGCCAATTGACATCATGGATGCACGATCAATATCTCCCTTATATCCTCCCCCACTAAATCTAAACCCCCACCTCAATTTTCCACGTCGTTCGAAGAAAGACGGGAGTGAAGAGGCAAAGAGCATAGAAACAGCGCGCAGGGAAGGATACTCAGGACTCTCTATTAAGCTATGAATATTTACAAGATATATATTTTTTTTAATATTATATACAATTTTCATGTTAATTTTTAGATAAATTTTCACATTTATTCTTTAGGGATTCTAAGAATAAACGGTTCTAACAACAAAGAAAAATCAAGTTAAAGGGTTCCTTGTTGATATAATCCAACAACCAAGAAGAATCAAGTAAAAGGTTTCCTGGTTGATAGGATAGATATGAGGGGTGACAATAGGTACTTCCCCTTAACAATGCTGTTATAACAAGCATCGATTATGTTGGCCTCTCTGACGGTATTATTATCTTTCCATTAGGATTTTCTTCTATAAGAGATCTTGATTTTTACCACTTCAACTGTATGTGGACAGTTTCCTCATCCATTCGTCAGATAACACAGGATCTTCTATAACGTGTTTGGCCTACTGGTGTCCCAATCCTGATTAATGTGCTCTTGGTTTGTTTGACACATACATAGCTTGCCCAAAGGGACTGTAGAAGTAACTTGGGATTGGGTATTCACCTTTCTGCAGCCTAAGTAAATTTTTTTTCAAAGATCGATGTTATAATTGATGAAACATATTGTCTATCAGAGGATCTCTCGGCCATTAACAATGGCATGATGAATACTAATCGTCTGTTCCTGATACTCTGGGATACCGACAGAGATGTTTCTCGATGTCTTGTACTATGTAGAGTCAATCCTGAAAAACATCAAAATATCCGGCAGTTATTGAGTCATGGAAGGATTTCCAATTATAAAAAAACATGAGCATATTATCTAGTCTAAGATTATTAATTTTCATCATATAATAACTGTCTGGAAGCGAAAAAATGACGTAGAGTAAACTAAGTCATTTTCACCTTCACTATTTCTCAACTGCACTTATTGATTTGGGAAATCAGAAGTACAAATTAATTATTGAGAAACTGACGAGTTATAATAAAAAAAAACAAATTTAATTATATAAAATTTAAAATTTGTATCTTTAAAATAAAGGTATACCATCAGAAAATAGTTGCTTGGAAAGTTCATGGTTGTTCATCGAAAACACACCACCTCAATAATAATGAAAATTTTTTATTTTCATTATTATATTTTATATTTCGAAAATAGAAACAATCTAGGAAGTCTTTTTCCTGATTCTTTCTATTTTCTTGTTATACTTATGAAATCACCCAGTTGGCCCATTTAATTTGAAGAGAGAGAGTCTTACTCATCCAAGTTATAGATTGATCAGAGAACATCGGATTATCTCCTTCAGGAACCGGGACAAATCTGTAAAATAAGTTTTGAGCTCCTCCGGCCCACAACCTGTCATAAATGACCGGTTCGTTGGAACCAAGGAACTGGTATATATATATATGTACAATAGGTACATATATATATACAGCTCAATATATATATATATATATATATCAGTTTGTGAGGTAGGCGGTTTTCGATGACTCTATACATAATAATTATCTGCATTTGTTTTGATAAATATATACTAGACAGTATATATTTATACATTATGCGTATTTAACCATTGGTTAAATAACGTGAGGAATTCTATTACACAAGACTTTTTTGATTTTTAGTTTATAGTTTTAATTTTTAGTCTGCAAACACACACAAAGATCAATTTTACAAGAATCAGGTACACCAGGAGGGTTTTTTCGTCACCTTAGTTAAAGTGTTTGACGATCAGGCACACTAGAAAGCATACATTCAAAACAGCTTCGATAGATGAAGATGTTATAGAACAATAGTTCAAGAGGAAGTTTACTTAAGAGATTAAGAAAGATAGGAATAAGATTTTTTTCCCAAGTGACTTATCAGAACTATGTACTGATAAGTTTGATTGGCCAAGTAATTTAAATTTACGTTCCAGTCAGTAAGGGAACGACAGAAGTTTCATTTTCCAAACAAATGAAGCAAAGCCAACTTTTATTCTCCAGGCTTATTTACTTCGTATCAGGACACAAGTGTGTCATTTTATAACCCTGAGACAAGGTTATAAAAGACTGGTCCTTCTTCAATAAGGTACATACTCCAATGGAGTCGACATGAAGTTTATTCACTACTAGAAGTAACTAGCAGATAGTTATAGTGAATCCCGGCTAAGCATTTTAAATAACAGGGTTCACCACCACCAACGTTATTTCCATATATTAAAGGTTTATTATGGGCATAATATATGTGAACGTTAACTTTAAAGACATCCGTAAAAGCAGTAATAACTTCTGGTATTGGCAATTGACCCGGAAGTTTTAATAATCGGAGTCTTTTTTGGACCAACACCTTGAAGTTTATATTTTACAGGATGCTTTTGTAACTCGTCGATAAGAACATCTCTTACCTCTAAATGTCTCTCGACCGATCCATATAAGTAAAGAGAAAAACACTTATATAACGAGTCTCCTCCTCCGCTGATTTCTATCGGAAAGAACCCAGGAGGAATGAAATCCAAAGAAGTATTTTCGGCGGGTTCTTCCATATTATCATTTACGGGAGATCGGGAAAGAGCATCGGGCAACTATATTTTTAGGGCCCGATATATGACGTATGTCAAAGTCATATTCATAGAGCTCTTCCATAGTCCTAGCTAACCTTCCATCAACCAGACTCATATTTTGTAAATAGATGAGTGGCATATGGTCGGTATATATAATGAATTTTATACCACGGAGGAAAGGTCTAAGGGATTTGACAGCCCAACGCAAAGCAGTTAGTTCTTTGTCAATCACTCCATAATTTCTCTGAGCCCCATTGAAGGTCATAGAAATAAAAGCAATTGGTTTGCGTTCTCCGTCTTGGATTTGAGAAAGGCAAGCACCAGCCCCGAGGTCTGAAGCATCTACATGTAGCTCCATGGGAGAAACCTCTGGACTATAATCGGGGAACCCTAACAATGTGGGATTTACTAAGGCCTCCTTAAGTTGATCAAAGGCCTGCTGACACTCCGGCGTCCATTTAATGGATCTACCACCAGTCTGGCATGATAAAGGCTTACTGATTTGAGAACAGTTGGGAATATGTCGCCTATAAAAATTTACCATTCCCAGAAACTGGCGTAATTGTTTTACCGAAGTCGGGACGGGAAATTCTAACGCCCCTTTGAGATTTTTCTGAAGGGGAAGTATACCAGTCTGTGATATTTGGTGACCCAAGAACTCCACCTCAGTACGGCAAAGCCTGGTTTTACTGGGTTTAAGTTTATACCCATTTTTCTCTAATGCAGCAAGGACACGATCCAAGGTAGCTAGATGATCCTCTATGTCTTGACTGAGGATAATAATATCATCTAAGTATATCATAACCTTGGACCATGGTAATTCCTCTAACGCCAGCATCATTCCACGTTGAAATGTTGCTGGACCATTTTTTACACCAAAGGGCATTCTTAAATACTCATACTGGGCAAATGGAGTGGAAAAAGCAGTTTTTTCAACACTTTCGGGTTCCATGGCCACCTGATAATAACCACGGACCAGATCAATGGTTGTAAAATATTTATTACCATACATATTATAAATCATATCTATTAGGTTAGGTAAGGGGAAGGAATCTGTCTTAGTAACACTATTTAATTTCCGGTAGTCTATGCATAAACGCAACTTACCGTCAGGTTTTCGGACAGGAACCACAGGAGCCGAATAAGGGGAATTTACTGGGTCTAATAATATCCTGCTCCAACAGTTCATGACATTGTTTTTCTATTTCTTGAGCCAAGGGACCCTGGAAACGACGTACTGGTAATCTCACAGGTCGACCAGTTTCTACCTCGATATTGTGTGTGATATTAGTAGCCACTCCAACGTCGTGGTCACCGAAACTGAGAGCCGATTTATGTTTTAATAGCACTGCGATTAATCGTTTCTTTTCGAGGTCAGAGATAGGAATATCCGCAAAGCAAAACTCCTCCTCCAACTTAGTGGGGGACCATACGTCTGCTTTAAAGTTGATTTCGGAATTCGCCTCTACTGGCCTAGTATTAATTTGAAGAATATCTTCTTCTTCCAAAGAACACAAACTACCTACTACAGTACCCTTCCTAACATAATGAGGTGTATCGGAAGGATTAAATAGAGCGATCTTACACGAATCTCGCAAATCCAATACACCAGGAATTGGTACAACGGATCCCATTGGCTCTGATTGAAAACCTACCAAAGCAGAGATTTCAGATGAAGGACAACTTACATCCACCATCTGACAGGAAAACGGGGGAACATTTATGGAATTAACCGTGACGCATTTATAAAAGGGGATGTTTAGACTCTCATCCTTAGCTACGAATTCTATACAATCATTAGATCTATGTACTAATTCCCGCGTAGTTAAGTCTGGGAGAAGGTCATTTTCTTTTAAAGCGACAGCCCCTAAAACTAGCGGAGCAGGCATAAATTCCTGGGGAACTACCAACAAAATGACGGGTTTAGATACATAATCACTGTCAGGGAAGTGCAAGTTACATTCAGTATAGAAGTCAATAGGTACTGAATGTTCTCGGACCAGACCACTGATGGCATTAACTTTTATATCTACAGAAGGCCGTAAGGGCAAGTTCATCATGTACGCCTCGGTGATTTCAGTGCTAATTAAACTAATTCCAGCCCCACTGTCTACCATACAACCGTAGAAACCAGAGCTGTTGGGAACCAAAGCGACTGAAACAATCAGAGGGTCCTCCTTGAAAGGAGTACAATGGACTACCATCGTCCGTAAGGGATTTTCTAAGGGTTTAGGTATTTCTAAGGGAGGTCGTTCAGAAGATTTCTCGGGAATAATTTTAGAGGTTTTAAAATTTTCTATGCCTCCATCATCATTGACTGAGTCGATTAAAGGGTTATTCTCCACCAGAGGACTCAAGTCCGGGGAGACCAGGAGTTTAAAGGGAGATCATACCGCACCTCATCATTAGCGCAAGGTTTTAAATTTTTACTTGCAGGTAGGGATGGTTCCACTGGGTTGGACGATGGAGGCCTGTGATTGGTCGATTGATTTGAAGAATACGACCGGGAATATACTTTTTCAAAGGGAACAGTTCTAAGGGAAGAAGACTCGGGGTCATGATTATGGGACTGGGGAGGAGCACTAAGGGAACACCTCATCCCAGCGTGAGGACCACCGCAGAAGGGACAGACTACTTTTCTAATATTCGGAGAAGAAGAGGAAGGAGACTTCCTAGATCGACAATTGGCCCTGATGTGACCTTTCTTTTTGCAGTAACTGCATACTCCCAGATATTTGTAACACTCCTCCATGGAGTGACCTGTTTTTTCACAGTAGTTACACAAAACCTTTCTCCTTTCATCAGGCTTAGGACGAGAAGTTGAATTACGGTCAGGACGAACTGTACTATCATGGTTCTTGTAACTATTGGTGGAGTCACGATAGTATCGACTACCATTATTTCGTTCTTGCGGACTACTTTTCTTCTTAGGAGCCGGCCGATGATCATTGTTGGATTTAGGTTTTTGTTGTTTGACGTTTTGATGTAAAACCTCAGTCCATCCGGGGGGTGCAGTATTTATCCGGATAACGGATTCCAAAGATTCGTCTAGGTTCACTTTCATCGCGGTCTTTTGGGCATAAGTCGATTTGTCGATCTCAAGTGGATTAGTTTGGGAAATGGAATTCGGGAAAGCGATATTCTCGCTATCTAAGGAGTCCGCAAAATTCACTATATTTTCCCAGGAAGCTCTACTATACCCGTCCAACTCCATCATTTTAATATATTGACGGACGAATGTTTCAATATATGGAGGTAAACTACAGAGAAAAGCTATTCTAAGGGAATCATGATCTCTCATATCGTATCCAGGATATGCTTGACTAGCTAGGCGCTCTAACCGAAGGGCGAACATTTTGATGCTCTCATTAGGGTATCGGTGAGCGGCATGATACTTCTGTATTCTGTATTCTTTTTTCTTTCGTTCTTCATCACGATACCAACACACCAGATTATCCCGTACAGAGAAGTATTCACGGTTATCTTTGATGATTTCTCGGTATATATTCAAAAATTTTCCTTCTAGCTGTCGACCAAGCAGTCTTAACCATTGGTGATGGGCATTAGGGTAGTGTAAACTACAATAAGCCTCAAAATCAGCCAGGTAGACTAAGAGATCTTGTTCCGATTCGTATTTAAACTTTCCAGGATCCACAACCTTTTGAGAGTTCTTGAGCAACTGTGTAAGGAGTACAATGGCCTCCTCCAACATGTCAAGTCTCTGTTTCATTTGTGGCCCTGAATACATTGAAGGTTCATCGTCGTCAGGAATACGACGCATAGGCAGTCGTTGTGAATATCCTTGGTGAATATAACCAGAATGCGACTGAGAATCAGTCGAAAACATCTGGTGTTCCGGATATTGATTTAAGAGACTTTGTTCTCGTTGAGGCTGTAGTAATTTATTATACTTTCCAGAGAAGTCAGCCTCTCCTCTATTGATAGGGGATAGAGAATCTCTATTGTCTCTGCCCATATCGGGAGTTCTAAAGAGAGACTTAGGTTGGGTGAAGTAATTTACTGGGGGTATAGAATCATGACGAAGATTGGGATTAGGAAGAAGTTGAGATTTAGGAAGAAAATTATGAGTAGGCACAAGATTAGGATTAGGAATAAGATTAGGATTAGGAATAAGATTAGGATTAGGAATAAGATTAGGATTAGAATGAAGATTAGGATTAGAAAGAATTTGATTTCTAGGATCATATAAAGAAGTGGTATTTTTAGCATATGCACATAATGGGAATCGAAATTAGTTGGAATACCTTGACCTTGATCATGGAACGTTCTGTGTTCAACCTTACTGACTGTATCATTTACTTGAGCCAATTGCCTTTCACTTATCACCTGCTTATTGAGTTTAGTCAATAAGGTACTCATTTGGGTCTCAGTGAAAGGTTTGTCAGAGTTAGGAGCCAAAGACAAGTCAGAGGGTATGTCAGAGTTGACAACCTCTACCCTGTCTTTATTTTCCACATTCATTCCTACATTATTTTTATTACGATCATCACGGAGACGTTGTTCTACACGTGGATCTAATGCGACAGCTGCAAGAGAGGGATCGAAGTCCACAGCTTCTTGGCTATCAGCATTTATGCTCGTATCCAAGTCTTTTGGTTGAGGTTTTTCTGACATTTTCTTTTGTAAGTTTCAAAAGAAAGAATTTCAAAGTATTGGAGGGTTATTACTAACTAACTCTCGATCTGTCCAATATAAGTACAAAAGAAGAAGATTTTTCTTTGAAAAGAACTGAAGAGAATCGATGATTTTTCAAAAACAAATATGATGATGTGAGCGAGAGTCACAATCCTAGTGCACGCAAGCGCAGGAACTCAAACAGAGTCCCTGTTCGGGCGCCACTTAATTTATTTATGTGGCGGAGAGGAAGTACGCTGGGATCAACAAGTGTACCCGACGGTGAGGTACCTCTCTCCGCTCTTTCTAGGAGATATGAAGTTCGAAGAATTTTTGATTTCGGAAGTCAAAGTATAGGAGATTACGTCAATGTTAGGTTTGTGATGTTCAAAGATAGTGGTTTGAAGGTCTAGTCAGCACAGCAACCACCTGACACCATCAGGGGTAATACGGAGCAGATTAGATTTTCTCCGTAACGGAGGAAGTTAGTCTTCAGGACTCCGTCGGCCTGCTGACTTGAATGACTTTCGAGGAGGATTGTGAACTTTGATATAAAATGTTGATACAATCTAAGATTTTTACCTAAAGGAAGATGTATAATTATTTAGCTCGTTTCCCGGAGCTTTCTCGAAGATTAACCCGATAGAGGTCTCGAAGATTAACCCGATAGAGGTCTCGAAGATTAAGAGTAACAATACCAAAAAACATCAATATGAAGGATAGTGACACTCCATAAAAAAAGTGTTATCTTTACTAAAATCGCTCAGAATATATGGTGGGAGGTCTGACAAAAGTTAATAGTACACAGTCCTACCCCAACAATATATAAATAAAAGATTATGACTAAATAGGATCAGTTAATACACCTTGGAGAGCAAGTTAAAGGTTCCAATGTGTAAAATATGTACAAGAGCACAGACAGCTCTAGGACCAGATACGAGAGTGGAAACCGAACGCTTCCAAATATTGCTCATGCATAAAATCAAGGGAATAAGAAATCCAGACTCAACAATTGTGAATAAATGATGACTTAACTGAATTGACTGGGGAATGGTTCCAAGTGGTGAGTTGTGAGTATGATTCAGGAGAATACAACTATGCTGAAGTACTATTAAAGAGGAAGGAATCACGCCAAATCCCAACGTTAGAATTGGCAGGGAGAGGGATCCAGATGAACCACAACTCCGAAACAACTCCAAGAAGAAAGATTCAGGATGAATTCCAACTTTAAAATAGCACCGAGGAAAGATTCACTAAGGAATCCCACTCAAGATTATCAGCACAAAAAGAAAAGAAGGAATCCCAAGATTAGAATGTTGAAGGATTCAGGATGAATCCCAATATCAGAAAATCCCAAAATCGGAACAGCCCACAATTAGAAACTTGAAGGATTCAGGATGAATCCCTGTATTAGAACCCTGTCAAATATAAACAATTATTGGTATTTATACCATAATTTATATTTGCATATTTGACAGTTAAAAGAAGTCACATATATCTATTCTACTAAGAAACATACCCTGATATATCCAAGAGGGTTTTCTTAAATGGGGACTAATGATGTCAACGGCCTTCCAGCAAGCAACAAGATAGTAAACTGTAATAAGAGTCAAGTTTACTATCTGTACATTACTACAAATCTTACAGTTATTAATTAATAAAATCAAATAAATTTGCAGCACTGACCTCTGAGACAGCTAGAAAGGCTTATCAACTTCTTCTGTGTATAAATATTCAGCACAATTATATTTTTACTATCATCTGTGCTCCTGGTGCTATGTTTATCATTAAGTTTATATTATATCATTCATACATATAATCATAACAAGATGTACTAAAAAGAAGAAAAACTGGTATAGTATCTATACATGTTATAAGGGTTTTTCAATAATTGAATTGATAAGATGAATAAGATTGTATTATCACAGGCTGGATCAAAAATGGTTACAAAATTCCAGACTGTATTATAAAAACATTTTCGAGAATAAACAACACCAGAATAAGATAGCGAATTGCCAATTGACATCATGGATGCACGATCAATATCTCCCTTATATATATATATATACGATATATATATATATATATATATATATATATATATATATATATATATATTTATATATATATATATATATATATATATATATATATATATATATATATATATATATATATAACAATGGCCTAAGTTCTCTTTTTAGTCGCTATTTTCATCTCCCAGCTGACTAATGGTTATGAAACTCTCAGAAAATTAGCGGACTTACCGCGTGCGGATCAAATAAAGCTTCCGCTCTTTTGTTCCGCACCTTTTTGAAAAATGAAAGTATAGTTTACTTATTAAGAATTCTTATTGGTTAGAATAAAGAAATATAATTTTTATTTTAAGTTTATAACTAATTATACTTTTAGTCTAAGACTTATTGTTTTTTAATAATTAAACTTCCAAAACCAATCTCAACCTCCTTAATGGTACCATATATAATAAATAACATTTAAATTGATTTTACTGAATGGCTATTACCCTCATCTATAACTTTAATTAATTATATTATTGCTATAATAACTAGGCAATATCTAAATCGATTCTGTGTAAAACCCAAATATATATATATATATATATATATATATATATATATATATATATATATATATATATATATATATATATACTATATATATATATGCTATATATATATATATATATATATATATATAACTTATATATATATATACTAACTATATATATATATATTTGGGTTTTACACAAATATATATAATATATTATATATATATATATATATATATATATATATATATATATATATATATATATATATATATATATATATATATATATATAGAGCTACCGAGCTGATACGTAGCATTAGCATCGACTCTGCAGGCGTCGAGGCTTTCATGGATTCTACTAAAATCTTGATCGAAATAGACCTTCTTATGGGTGGACAGGGTGGTCAAAATATTTCAGAAGGGAGGCAGAATGATTTAGGTGAGGACCTTAAATTAGCAATGGACTGCTGGAAGCGAACTAACACCAGCACTCCTCTCACCAAGGACATCTTTCCCTTTCAGCATAGGCAGAATTTGTTGAACTTGTTCATAAAATATAACACACCTCCCCCTTTGTTTTGCTGCTGTAGAGCGAATATTTAGTACTGGTGGGGATATTTTGAGGGAAAAGAGGTCAGCCTTAACTGCTTTTAATTTTGAGCAGCTAATCTTTTTGAAAGGTAATATGGATCTCTTGTCCTTTGAAGAAGATATTGAGGAGGAAGAGGAAAATCTTGAGATTTTGTAAATATTCATTCAATTTTTCATATTATATTATAAATAAATTTTTTGTAAGGATATATACTATTTAGTATTTAATATTAAAATCTTTTGTGAAGTCGCACATTATTAGCGGGAGACGTGCGGACTTGCGATAGCAGAGGTTTGATGGTCTGAATAAGTGCGGAGGAGCGCTAGCGGACTACGTTTTCTCGAGGTGCGGAGGTGCGCTAGCGGACTACTCCTAAATGAGCGGGGTGCCCACCTCTGATATATATATATATATATATATATATATATATATATATATATATATATATATATATATATATATATATATATATATATATATATATATATATATAACTTATTTACATTAGTCATAGGCCACATTGTGGTCTCATAATTTTAGGTCTTTTGTGGATTTTAAAGGGTTCACAGGTAACATCATCGGGTATGCCAAAATAAAGTAAATTTCACAAGGTAAACATACTTCGTCGCACCTGGTATTCACACTCTCCCTTACACCACTGTACCTCTGTATTTTATTTAAACCACACTGGGACAGGACACAAATTATATGCTGTGCCTCACCAAAATGAAGACACCATGTACCGCACTGTACCCGGTGCATATGCCAACCATACAATAAAGATATTGTATGGTATAAGTTAGACCATGTCAGTATATGCTTGCATTTCGTTTTTAGCAACTTTTTTTTTTTCCTTTATAAATCTTAAGTTTAAATTCATTAGTCTTGAAATAGCCATGGAAAGTAGTGTCAAGCAGTTCATTGTAAGTTTGAAGTGAAGTTGGAAAATGATTGAACTACTAGTGGCTATTGCAGTGGTTTTAGGTAAAGATAAGCGGGAATACATGAAATAAATTTGAAAAAGGAAGGGGAAGGGAGAGAGCATCATGATTTGGTTAAGTAACCTGAAGAACATTAAAGGTAATATGAGATGTACTTTACGGTAACATGGGAAGAATTTCAGTTCTTCCATAATCTTATAAAAAAGGTCATAAGAACCAAAATCACTTTTACCAAAAAAAAGAAACTATTCTCCATACTGAACGAGTTTCACCCCTGACAACGGAGAACATCAGGAGAAATTGTGAGAATGCCCTTCAGTATGAAAAGAGCGCCGCACGTGTCCTTGTGATTATTGTAGTGAGGATGCACCTCATTCTGCTCAATGAAAATACAACCAGAATTGCGGAACCAGGGCAAAAATAATTTATTTTTCCATATTATAAAAGGGTTTGAAGCCAGAGCGGCAAATTTTAAAGCAATGAAGCTGGAGTCTAGAAATTTTTAGGTTGTGGAGTTGAAGCCAGGAATTTTATGATGAAATCTGAGCAGGCCAAAAAAAAAATTTACCGATTCTGAAGCCCTGAATAGGACTTGCATATTTTATTCCTTAGGTTTCCTATTTTGCTTATGTTCTTAGGGTGTGAAAGTATTATTCAATAATTTGGATAAGAGGTTAAGTGGAGATAAGATAGGAGGTACTTAAAAACTATGCTATTCCACTTCAAAATAATTTTTAATTTTAAATTTATTATTATTATTATTATTATTATTATTATTATTATTATTATTATTATTATTATTATTATTATTATTATTATTATTATTATTATTATTGCAGAAAGGAGGACAATGCAATTTGTCAATAAAAAAGAATGAATCCAAACTCGTGGACAGTATGGACATGGAAGACTTAGGTGATAAAACTGCATTTTGCCGCTGTTGGAGAAGTTCTAAAGTAAGCAAAAATATTGTCCATTATTTGTAAAACATTAAAAACTTTGTGTTCATATATATATATATATATATATATATATTATATATATTATATATATATATATATATATATATATATATATATATATATTATATATATATATATATATATATAATATATATATATATATATATATATATTTATATGATATAGATATATATATATTATATAATATATATATTATATATATATTAATAATAATATATTATATATATATAATTATATATATATATATATATAATATTATATATATATTATATATATATTACATTAATTTCTATAATAATAAATATCAATAATAATTAATATATTATATAATATAAGTTATATTATATTATATATATTATATATATTATATATATTATATATATATATATATATAATTATACTATATAGTATATATTATTATTTATTTATTATTCATTATTATATATTATTATTATTATTATTATTATTATTATTATTATTATTATTATTCACTCATTATATTTATCATTATTATTTATTATTATTATTATTATTATTATTATTATTATTAATTATTATTATTATTATATTATTATTATTATTATTTAATTACTACTACTTTCTGCCCCCCCCCCTGGCCACTCTCTTCAGATTGGCCACACCTTGCTAAGATACCCCGCCGCCGCAGTCAGCCTACTCCAAAGATCGCTTAAATTTGTGATGTCCCAGATTGCTCTGGGATGATGGTTAGCTGGACACTCTAGGAGGAAGTGAGACAGTTTCCGGGGCCTGGTTGCACTTTGTGCAGATAATTTGATGTGCGTCTGGTTAAGTTTGAACCTGTATGTTCTAATATTGTAGGTTTGGGTGGTGGCTGCGCATCTTAGTTTGGCCAAAGATGATTGAACTGTTACAGGAAGAGGGTCTAATTCAGATGCAATTTCTGGTGGATGTTCATTTAATATATTGTTTGGTTGTCAGTTTCTTAAATAATTTTCAGTAATATATGTCTTTTTTTTTTTTGTATAAGAGGTTGTGCCCTTGGTGCCGGATGTTGTTTAGGATATGTTTGTATAATAAGGCTGGGGAAGATGTATAATGGAGGTTGTTTTAACCTGTGGTTAGTAGGGTTGGAAAGTGCAGTGTGGCATGGTTGTTGAGGTGTTTGTGTTTTTAGCGTAGAACTGTGTGCCCTATCATTTCTTAAATGTGTTTATCTATGGGTAATATTTTTCTTTCTTCATGTAAGTGTGTTGTTGTGTTGTAGTTGTGCAACTGTTTGTTAATTTGAGTGCTTGTTTTGGTGTTTGAAGTTCCTCATGTTTCTCCTTGGTTAATAATGGGGTGCCATATAGGTACGCTTAATTAGTTGTTGGGCGGATGTAATTGTTTGTAGAATGGTGATGGATATTTGTTTATTGTTATTAATGTCCGTGCTAGCTATGGTTCCTAGTATGTTTAGTTTCCTATTTGCTGATGTTGTCCGTTGTCTGTGTGTTTTGTGAAGGTTAGGTGTTTGTCCAGTGTTACCCCAAGAATTTTGGTTGTTATGTTTATTGGGATAGCTATGCTGTTTAAAAAGATTTGGGGGTTAGTAGTGCCAAATTGGCGGTCTGTTGTAATTAATGTGACAAATGATTTGTTAGGTGATTGCAGATATTCTGTTTGTCAGTTAACCAAGTTTGAATTGGTTGATTATTGTTGAGTCAGAAAATGTTGTGTTTTAGGCTTTGGTGTGTGGTGTTATGGTGAATGTCATCTGCGTAGGTTGTTAATATTGTGTGGTGTTTTTTTTAGTTTTGTAGGTCCGGTCTGTAAAATATAGTTGAATCAGGTAGGGGATAGGGATTGCTCCTTGAGATACGCCATTTTTTATATTTACTGTACGTGATTTCTTGTTGATCTGTATTTGGGCTGTTCTCCCTGATAGAAAGTTGGGTAACCATTTTCTTTAAATTAGTGGGGATGTTTGATTGTATTAGATTGGTGTCTTGGACTCGTATAAATAAGCCTTTGTTTATGACGATGCTATAAAGTAGTGTTTTGGTGTGGGGGTCTGAGATTTACAGCTAGTTCATTATTGGTTGAATGGGTGTTTGTGAGAGCAGTTGTGGTTGAGTGGTTTTGCTGAAAGCAGTGTTGAAATGTTTGTTTGGGGATGTGTGATTTATTATGTTTAGTATCAGTTTTTCTGGAGTTTGCATAGTATGAATAGCACTGAAATTGGGTGATAGGAAGAGGGGTTTGAGGTGTGGGCCTTTTCCTGGTTTTAGTTTTGGAATGATGATTGGCTCTTTTCCAGATGTAGGGAAATAAATTTAGTTTAGCGGAAACACGTTTTGTAAATGCCGTGATAATGGGTTAAGTGCGGTGTTACCTAAGTGTTTAAGGTGTATATTTGAGATGTTGTCAGGTCCGGTTGCTGGTGAGTTTTTAAGTTTTTTTTTTTTTTTTTCTTTTTTTTTTTTTTTTTTTTTTGGTCATTTGGTGTTATTTCTATTGTTTGATCGTGGTTACTTTTTATTTTCTTAAGGGATTTGATTATTTTCCTGTTTTGTGGGTGGGTAGGTTTATAACTTTTGTTTTGCAA
This sequence comes from Trachelipus rathkii, assembly GCA_015478945.1. Taxonomy (NCBI): domain Eukaryota; kingdom Metazoa; phylum Arthropoda; class Malacostraca; order Isopoda; family Trachelipodidae; genus Trachelipus; species Trachelipus rathkii. Next base: position 27,693 of record JABUQX010024522.1, on the reverse strand, counting down.
AATGTGTAACGAGGAGGTTTGCGTATTGTTTTGTTGTTTGGGTAATTTTAGAAGTTAATATTTTTTGTTAAAACAGGTGTGTGGAGATTGTTAGTTTTTTTTTTTGCATTTTTCAGAATTTTTATTGTTCCACATTCTATTGTTGTTTATTTTCTGAAGGTTTTTTGTTAGAAATGTTTGAAAGTTGTTTGAG